>JBCAUG010543070.1:0-14797 GCA_038406175.1 Haplosyllis leylae | reverse complement strand
CTGGTCGGCTGGGGCATGGTATATATACAAGGTCACGCAGTGGCCTTGGCCTTGGTCGGGAGGGACTCCGACAATCAAGAGTAGCAATAATATGATCAAAACATGAATTACCTTATTGTTAACAGACGTACTGAACAAATATCAACAACCTACACGTGAATCCTCCTGTCTCATTGATACTAATAGCAGCGAGTATGCTAATAGTCTGTGCAATACATGTAGTATTGCAACAATACAAAGCTGTGCAACACACCTGTATCAATAATCAATATTAGTTTAGTAAACAGCTTCAATACTTCAAAAACGCCCCTCCCTGTTGACGCGCATCCACTTGCTTTTCTGCCATCCAATTAGACTAATTGACTTTCCAGTGTTCTAACTTGTAGCTACACTATAGTTGGTCCTTGTTATAAAATGCGTGCTATTATGCATATCTGTAATACTGTGTATATGAACAGCATTAGACATAAATGTACAATCACGTTTACCTTGTTTATCCCAGCCGACTAATCTCAATCAAATGGTAAATCATCACAAAGAGGTGAATCGACATCATACAAAAAAATAGATCCTTGTGTGCGGAATAACAAAACTTCCGTGTGAAGGTTTTCAAGTGCTTTCTTTCCATAAATAGTCAGGGTCGTTACCTTTTAGTGATTCATTGCATTCGCTGCCCACTGAATAAATAAATCTTTACATCAGATAAGGTCATCATCGTTGATCGTGCAGGCTAGACCTGTTCTACTCATTTGGTTTTAATTCTTTGTGTCTGACCTTTCACCTTTGGTTCTAAATATTTCAAATACGCATGTAATAATATCTGTATTGTGGCTAATAAAGGTTAAGTATATATGCACATAGTATGATTTAAGCAAGTTAAATATTCAGCAGAGCTTTCCATCTGATCCAAAGGGCAAAAAATGAAAATGACAACACTAAATAGCTAGTTAAGCAAGCCATTTTTCTGTTTTCCACTACTAAATTCATCTGCGGGGGTAAAAATTTTGCCGTCATTTACACAGCCATAACAAAGGCAAGCAAGTAATTTGTTACACGAAGTCGTATTAGAATACACTGTAATTTTATTCAGGTCCTGTGGAATTATCAGCTCCCTTCCGAAAGAGCAACGCAGGGACCAGTCCAGGCTGGAACTTCTGGAAGACAGAAACTGACTTTTCGCGCAACATTCTCACGGTGATTCTTGTGAATGAAGATCGACAGACCGACCACGAGGGAATTAAAGCATCCATAACCTTATGATGAGCAACCAAAATTTCCATTTAGTTTTATAATTGTTGTTGTGTGTAAATTCTTGTTTGTACAAACAGAACTGTCACACAACAAACGTGCGGTGAATTGCAAAAAACATGTTTGTGTCTGAATTTTACAGCCAAGCAATTGACAAAAGATCATTGTTCTATTTTACAAATAAGGACTCATTCATAGAATGAACGCAACTAACAAAGTTGATTTATTTACTGTCCCACAAAAAGACACTTGCTGCTTTTATGACAATTTTTGACATACTTGAATAGTGATAGCCAGGACGTGTAGATAAACTTCAGTGTCAGTGAGCTTAAAATAGCACAGTAAGTTTTAAACGTCATCCTGTATTGTAGATTGTTCTTTTCCGACAGAACTATTTTGAAGAACACCGACAAAACAATTAACTGAACACTTCCTCTTTGTTTTCAACATTCACAATTACAGTGCACAGAAAATTGGTCTTTGGCAAATTTTCTTACATACACAAGGGTAAATGCTATCGATGTTCTTAAAGTTACTATCTAGGGGTCAGAATTGCCAGCAGTTCTGGGACACACCCACTTTCCTCAGCATGATTAATTACATGTATGATCTCCCACTGAGAACTTCTTGTTACTGCTTGCATTCTCGAATAAAAGAACTTTTTGTGTTAAAAATAACAGTTCAAGAGTATAAAATGACTGCCAAATTTCTTCATTACATTTTTAATAGCAACACCCTACTGAACAAGATCACCCCCAACTGAAACAGACCCAGAAATTTTTGTTCTCAAGACTGCATTTCACTCCTTAAAATTCCGTGGTTATGCAAATTGCAAATGACAATTTGTTGTAGATTTGTTGTTTCTAAATCAAACATGAAACCCATACAAGTAATAAACTAAAAAGGAGTACAATATTTGATAATATGACACGCATGGCATGCTAAATTGAGCAAACGTTCGTTTTGCCGGGTGAGTCAGCCCTTCCTGGTAATTTTTATACCTGGTTTTTCTGTTTCCGTTATTTTCTTTTACTCTTGTTTAATCCAACATGGCATTCAGAAACAATACTGAACAAAATGGCATGCTAAATATTTGTTCAAGAATTTGTGGCGTGTTTCTCGTCTTTTTTTTCACCGCACGACCTAACCCATTTCTAACGCAGGGCGTTTATCTAAGGAACGATGGCATGGGAGACAATAAGTCAACAAGACAATCAACAAGGCAGTTAAAGCCAACAACAGCGCTACCAGAGAAGGAGCGATGCAGGAGTTCACTGAAAAAGGGGACGGACAAGAAAAGGAATCAAATAGGAAGTGGAACTGCAGATAAGCAGATACGAAGGAAAAAATAAGGAACGCAAGGGAGATGAGCCAAAGGCAAGTAAATTAACAATTGTTTGAGACATAGCATGACAGGGAGAGGTAGAAAGTCGATTAGAATAAGAGCACGACATAACTACACAAACTTAAATAAGACAGGAGTAAACACACCATTCCTCAGGAGAACAAAAAGAAAAGTAGGGAAAGTCATGAGTAAGACTAACAAAGATAGTGAAACAAGTAAGACTAACAAAGATAGAAAAATTAAAGAAGGTAGCAAAGATGACAGGCTAATGGAGGAGCCGGGGGAGACCAATGATAGTACAGTAATAGAAAAACCAATAATGGGGGACCTACTAAGTCAAGAAGTGTGGGAAAAGACAAAAGATGAACATGACAGGGAATGGGAAGTAATGGAGAATCAAAAATTGGTAGCACAGAGACAGTGTTATTTAATGGAAAGGTGCAAAAAGCTTATAGAAACTGAAAGGCTAATCAAACTATTGAAGTTAAAAACGGAAAAATTGGAAGAGGAAGAGGTCTTAGCAAACAAAAAATTTGAGGAACAAATGACGTGGTATAATAGTAGGAAAAAGAAAGTAGAAGACTGGTTTAATAGAAACAGGAAGGCAAGGAGCAGGTCCAAAAAACGCAATGAACAGGTAAAAGGGAAGAAGGTAAATAAAGCGCAAGGAAGTCAGGGATGCGTGACAGTAAACAAAGACAAAAATAGAATAGGCAAGACAATGAATGAAAGGGGAGTTAAGGCATCAACAGTTAAGGACATGTCGCAATCGGATGAATGGACTGACGAAGAAGTGTTAAGGCAAAGTGACACTGAATGCAATAGTAGAAGAGGGGTGAGGCATTCACAGGGGCAAAGTGTAGGCAACAGGGAGGAACGAAACAATGGCCAAGGCAATAGTGTGACAGAGGAAATTGGATATTTAAATAATGATGATTTGATTACATGTTGTAGTAAGACGGGAGTAGCAAAGATGAAATCAGCGAGACAAGCCATGCATCAGGAAGAGTGTGATAGATCGGACAGTGAGACTTCGTCGAAGAGATCAAAGAAGTCACAAATGTCAAGATCTTCAAGGTCAACAAACAGGGGATCGAAAGGGAGCAGCTTCTTCGGGATTGACACAGACTCGGAATCGGGATCGGAAAGTAAAAAATCATCACATGCAAATAGTAAGTACTCTACAATCGATTCGATAGGTAGAATGGATAGACAAAAGATGCAAAGTAAGCTAAAATCAGGCATGTATGACAAGCCTAATTGCAGTATAGTTAGGAAAATGAATTGGCCGCATAGATATTTGGACTATAAATACAGAGCAAGGGAGGTACAGTTCAAGGACTTGACATACACGCAGTATGTAGCAGGGGAAAGTAAAATCATGGGCACATGTCAAAACTTAGAGGAGCTACAGGGAAGACTCAGGTTAATGAACAAAATGTCCTATGCAATGGATGAGACAAATAATTGGGGGGCTTGCAGGGAATACTATGCAGCAGTATTAGTAGCTATCGAAATGGGCGAGGAGGAATGGGAATCTAGTTTCAGGAGATTTGAACACATGATTCCAAGAATAGTCATAGGGGCAATGCCAAGGGAATCAAAACTTAATAGAGATAACATTAGGAAAAGGAGGGTGCCAGAGGTTGTGTTCTGCAGAATGTACCAACGTAATAACTGTAGTCACAATGAGTCGCATACAGGTAAATATAAGGATGAACCGGGATCTGTGACCTTGGAACACATTTGTGCGAAGTGTTGGTTGAGAAACAAGGTTAAATTGAGACACCCAGAAAGTTTGGAGGCATGCCCATTGTCAGGGGGGATGTGACAAAAGGATAGTAAAAATGGGGGGAAAATCAGTAAGAAGACACGACAGGGACAAAAGGGGTCGGCAATGGTAAATAATAACAATGATGAGGATGGGGAAGCAGTAGTAAGTAGGGAATCGCAGGACAGACACAGAAATACAGGTGGTACATCCTCAAAACAAGACAATGATGACAAGGTCTGGGTAAATGGGAAACAGGTGGAAAATGAAGGTAGTCAGCGACAGATAGGGAATCAAAATAACCAGCAACAGGGACAAGGCATTCCACAGGGAGCACAAGACATACGGGCTAACAGTAACATATCCAATGATGAAATGGTACAGTTGGCAAAAATAGTCATGAAGTCAGGTAAATATAACTCGGACAAGGACGGACTCAGGATGGATATTAACAAAAGATGGAATTTAAAATTGCTGGAAAAGCTACTTAAAGGATATGAGGATAGGGAGATTTTATGTTATCTAAGGTATGGGTGGCCGGTAAACAGAAGTTTAGATTGCCCAAATCCAAGGAAAGCTGAGATAAATCATAGAGGAGCGAATGAATATGAAAGGGAAATTGACAAATATTTGGAGAAAGAGATGAAAAAGGGTAGAGTGGCTGGACCATATGAGGAGATTCCCTTCAATGACAGGATAGGAGTATCGCCACTTAACTCAAGGGAAAAAAGGGACAGTCAGGACAGGAGAGTCATTGTAGACTTCAGCTGGCCAATAGGCCAGTCGGTTAACACAGGGATTGATAAAGACATGTACATGGGAAAGCAAATCAAATTGACATACCCAACGGTAGACACACTAGCAGCAAGAATAGTCAAATTGGGTGTGGGATGTGCTGTGTTCAAGAAAGACATGACTTCAGCATTCAGGCAACTAATGGGGGATCCATTTGACTACTCATTAATGTTGTACAGGTGGAAGGGTAGTTATTATGTGGACCTAGCGGTAGCAATGGGTATGGTGAGTGCACCGAGTTGCTGTCAAAGATTAACCAATGCAATTACGTATATACATAAGAATAATGGGTTCTGGCTGATGAATTACGTCGATGATTTTATTGGATGTGAGAATTGGTCACTAGTATGGAATAGTTATGAGTCATTAGGAAAACTAATGATAGACATTGGAGCTGAGGAAGCACCAGCCAAAGCGTCACTACCAGACACACAAGTAGTATGTTTAGGCACACTAGTAGACACATTGAAAATGACAATCAGCATTACACCGGACAGAATGCTAGAAATAAAACAAATTTTAAATCAATGGAGGTTCAAGGAAGACACTAACAGAAGAGAGTTAGAAAGTCTTGTAGGGAAGCTACAGTTTGTAGCGAACTGTGTCAGACCAGGGAGGGTGTTAGTGTCAAGACTATTAAACTGGATGAGAGAGATGAAGGACAGGAAATTAAGATATGAGGTTCCATTAGAAGCAAGGAAGGATGTGTATTGGTGGTACAAATATATGGAAACATTCAATGGGACGTGCTTGTTGTGGCACACAAGAGTTGAAAAATTACAGGTCATATTAAGTACGGATGCGTCTATGAAGGGTTGTGGGGGCTTCACAGCCAATACAAATCAGTATTACAGGGCAAGGTTCCCTAATTGGGTGGAAGAACGGGCGAAAGGAAACATTGCATTCTTGGAAATGATGGCAATTATTGTGGCACTGAAAGTCTGGGGGGAAACATACAAGGGATTAAGGTTTTATGTGCACTGTGACAACATAGCTTGTGTAGAACTCATTAATGCAGGAAGGGCCAGGGACAGAATTATGCAGAGCTGTCTGAGAGAAGTTACATGGCTAATGGCAAAACATGACTATTGCATTAGGGGGCTACACGTCAGAGGGGAGCTTAACGAAATTTCAGATAGTTTATCAAGGTGGAGAAAAAATAGGAAATTTAGGAAAAAATTCAGAGAATTGAATCAGGACATGAAAATGGAGAGAAAATGGATTGTGACGGAAATGTTTCAATTCGAAAATAGCTGGTAAAACTTAAATGAGTAAATCACAAACGACTAAAAGAAAAGATTGAAAATAGTATGTCAATCGATAGTTAAATTATGTTGAATTTATTATAGAACTGCAACAACAACTAAAGGAAAAAAGACAGAAAGAATTGGAGAAGCTGGATCAGCAGTGTCGGAACACCATCGGCAAAGGATACAAGGAATCATCAAGAGAGAACATCAAAAGTCAGTACAAAAGTTACAAAAGGTTCTGTAAATACTATTTCTTACCAAAATTCCCGGCAGATAGCTGGCAACTATGTAGGTTTGCACAGTATCTGGCTAATAACAAAAAGTCGCCAGGGACGGTAGCAAACAGCGTTTCAACAGTCAGAACACTAGAGGCACTCAAAGGCTACAAAACCCCGGACTTGTATGATATTGCAATTAAGTTACACCTAAGAGGTTTAAAAAATGTTTCGGAAAAGGTCAAATGAAAGGCAAATGCTATGACTCCAAGTATGTTATACGAAATTTATAAAAGGGTAGATTTCACGGTAGTTCATCAAATGGTTTGTTTTGTGGCACTGCTGACTGGATTCTTCATGTTGTTAAGGAAAAGTAACTTAGTACCGAATTCGATCAAAGGTAAGAAAAAATTTGATCCTGCCAAGCAATTGCAGCGCAAGGATTTGAAATTAGGACAAAGGACAATATTAGTAGACATTAAATGGAGTAAAACACAACAAAAGACAGGCAAACCATTGCAGTTGCCATTATTGCCATTAGTAGCTAAAGAAATCTGTCCCATATATTGGATCAAATACATGGTCAGGAAGGTACCTGCAGGTGGGGACTCTCCACTATTTATGACTACAGCTAGTAAGGGGGTGGCATGGTACCATTAACATATTATAGGCTGGCAAAGCAGCTGAAAATCTGGGCCAAGGACATCAAGGGGACAGATAAGGGATGGACATTACATTGTCTAAGAAGGGGATCCGCGACCTGGTGCTTTAATATTAATATTTCAAGCGAAGCGATTCGCTTGATGGGTGACTGGGCCAGTGAGGCCTACCGGTCGTATTTGGATATGGACATTTACAAGAGGGCAGAGACCATACAGAAATTCACTACCAACATTGACAAGCTCATGTACAAAATAAAGTAAAAAAAATATATATATATATACATATATCAAAAAATGACGGATTGATGACTGGTGTGGTTGTTATTTCAGATCAAGGACTGAATCAGTCAGAGGAGTTACCACAGGAAGAGGACGAGGAGGTGGACGGAAGGGAGATGGCAAGAATGATAATACCATCAGAAAGGATGACCGTGATAACAGACGAAGTAGGCGATACCATAAAACAGGATGCCTTCTTTTACCCAGAGTGCAGGAAATATTACTCTTTTCAAGACTTGTCCAATGAAATCCTGGAAGGTCGAGTGCAACTGAATGGTGAGGTCGTGATTATCTGGTTTGGGCATGGACAGATCTTCAGGATGTCACCACAACAAGTGAGGGATGAGTTTCAGCGGTTAGTGGCAAGGATTTGGGCAAGGAAAGCTGAGAGTGTGATATTTATCAGCACACTGATACCTGCTGTCCCAGAGAGGATGGGATTTTTGGCACCGGCATTGATTAAACATAACGAAAACATACAGAAAATGGTGCAAGAATGGCAAGGAAAAGGAAAACGTATCCGGTATCTCCTCACGCATCAAGTGTTTGTCAACACAATCTGCAAGCTGGATGAGGCTACAGGACTGTTCGTGGAAACGATGGAGTATCATATGGGTAACTGTGACGTCCGAGGTAAAAGGCTAACAGTAACAGGATGGTTTAAGCTCAGGAATTTCTGGTTACAGGAGATAAATGAGTGGATGGTGAGGCAATGTCATCTGGATGTGGAGGCATCAAAGTTGAAGGAGAATGAAATGGATTTACTGCAACCCATGGAAAGATGGAAATCACCGACACCAGTCATCAATCTGGACGATAGTTATGATAGGGACTAAGAAAATGTTGGTAGGGGTTTGGGGGCAGTTAAGCTTATGAAGCAGGAGTGTCTGGGTGTTGCCCCCAATGCCAGTTAATTAATAAAATTAAATAATGTTGGCTAAAGAACACACACAATCATGTAGTAAATCACTTCATGAGTCACTTCATAATTGTTTATTGTACATGAGAAATACAGTTAATTGTCTGTGTTGCTGTGAAATGTTGCATGTAAGTTACTCTCTGCCAAAAACGTTGTAATAAACTATCCAACACTGGTTCAGGAGTTGCTGTTCTCAATTGTCAATATTTTGTTGCCTTTTCCGTCTCTACAAGCAATAGTTTAATTTAGTCAAATTTCAGTTTCCAAATTTAAAACGTTTAAATGTTTTCAGTCAGCTGCAACAAGTTGAATTTACATGTGAAATGCTACAATTATGGTCTCCCACAATGTGTACTCAATAAAATTTCCACTTTGATACATGTAGATTTTGGTAAACTAGCAGGAAAAATCTTACTTTACAGGTGATGATTCAACGACGAAATCGGCACATGTCGTTCTCTCTTTACATTTCTGCTTTGGCTGTTTCAGACACAATAGTTTTATTAAATGGTAAGTTTACTATTGTTCTCAGCTTTATTATGTCCTGTTATTATCTGGTCGTAATTTACAAACCAAAATTATATCAATCAAATATTTGGAAGTGTTTTGACTGAATTGTAACACTATTGTCACCATTATTACTCTTAATCTAGTCCTTTTGGTTGTATACCCTCCAGTTAGCAGCTTGAGCAGTGAGGCCTCTGGTCTCAGAGGGTGACAGCAGATGTTCATGGGTGATTTTTCATGCACTGGGCCCAAATTAGGAGGACTTAGTGGATTCTAGTAGATTAGACTGTAATACTGGAAGAAAGTATCAATGGCAGACACCAGTACCTTCCCAGAAATGCAAAAATCAGTGCCTCCAGTGAAGCACTTGCACTGGTTGAAGAATACAAACACTCAGTTTCTGTACGGCCTTTATTAATGCTCCTAAAGACTAGAGAAAGGAGCCTTTTGAAGATTACACAAATGGATTGGATTTACTCCTTTATGTCCAAAGTGCTCAAATACATTATTCTAGCCACTTTACACAAACAATTAACAGCTTGGAATTAACACTGGAACAAAAGTAGAGTAGCAGCCAAGAAACCCTGAAATGCCATAACATTCACTAACAACAAGCAACTAACATAGATTCAAGCCAACTACAAAGTCACTTCTATATGTACTTGTTATGCTCCAACTGCATTCAGGTTACATTAATAGTAAAAGACAAGACAAAAAGGAAGGCACTGGACACCCTCCTCCCTTCAGAATCTGATTCAGATCAGTGGTCCTAATTTGAAGAGCACATGTCCTGCCTATATATGTTACTACCTGATCACCAGCATTTCAAGGCTACTGCAGAAAGTAGTTCCCTGGGATATGGTGGGGTCCCACAGTCCCTGGGGGCATTTAGCACAAGTCATGGTTACAAGAGTCAGTGGAAACATCTGTTTCAGTTTGAAATCACTCTTGTTAAAATTGGAACACAAGTTATGCTTATAGACCAAAGGTGGTTGAGAAGGAATATCATTCTGACATTGCGAGCTCTAATATGTCAAGAATAACTAGGAATCATGCCATTGGGGCTGATTGGTCCCTGGGGAGTATGCATGTGATGGGGGATCAATGATTGGCTGTTACTGGAGGGAGTCTGTATACCTGGAGTGTGACCTGTACTCTGGGCACCTGTGTATGAGAGGAGGGGTCTGCTTGTTATAACCATGCACCACTAAGTATGGGAATGACCACTATCATTGCAAATGAATATATAATGATTCTAGATGCCCTCTGCTGGTATATCCATTTATTTGTAACACTATTGTTGCAAAACTAATTTGCTTGAGGAAATTCATTATAAAAATTAAATAACTATTGCTCTTTTGCTTATTCGTTATCTAATTACACTTGAATTACATGATATAATATGTTAATTGCAATCCTACAAGCAGTACGGGGGTGTGCTTAGTTTGCAATATATTGAATATGTATTTCTCATTTCAGTTATCTCATTTCATTATCATTGTCTTAGCATAACAATGACAGTGGAACAAATGGCAATATACACAGCCATTGTCAGACGCTGTTACACAAAATGACTTTTATTTTCAGCCTCAAACGTTCTCGTCTATTTCAGCGTTCAGCAGGTACTTGAACACGGTGTACGGTATTGACATGCCGCCCAGTCAGTTCTGGTATTGTACCTACCTCAATTTTGGAGTCCATGCCACAATTTATATCAGTAATCTATTGATACTCAACATGACGTTTGAACGTTTCTACAGCATCATAAGACCACACAAGGCAGCTTCCTTTAATACAGTTAAAAGGGCTGAAATCACTATTGTATGCATTGTACTATTCAGCATATTGTATCATATTCCCCATTGGTTTATTAGTGCAAATATTGGCCGACTTTGCCTGACTAATGTGTTATCCACTGACAACTCTATTGGAGAGTTCTACTATTGGTTCTCAGAAATTCTTCATTTTATTTTACCATTTATTCTGTTGCTAATCATGAACAGTGTTATAATACATACTCTGCACAAAAGGTCAAAACTCAATATAGGTCAAGGTCCAAATGAGGGTCAAAGTAAAAAATCCAAGAATTCTGAAGGACAAATATTTACAATGTTACTCTGTGTGACCTTTGGGTTTTTAATTTTAACAACCCCTGTTAAAGTGTTAGTATTTTACATGAATTTCTATTTTAGCAATACTCCTCAATATTTCGCAGGGCTGTATCTTTTCTATCAAGTAGGTGAAAAAACATATTACACAAATCATGGAATTAATTTTTTTCTTTATGTTATATCTGGTCAAAAGTTCAGACAGGATTTGTTGAATCTTTTCAAATATAAAAAGGAGAAATCTTCTGAAGAATTGACATCAGGTGGCACTGTTAGCTCATCTGTTTGCGCAAACAACCTCGCGTACCTCGACACCTGAGTTCAAATGAGTTTTGGAAAAACAACCACTGTTTTATTATTCCCGATATATTAGTTAATTATAACAAATCCATGTTTCGTACTTAGCTAAGACTTGTCTTTCAATTCCTTTTCAAAGACTGTCCTCAAACAGCTCACAAACAAGAGGGAAATTTTCACTTCATTAGTCGTGAAGAATATTCAATTATTATAATTCAATTGTTTGTTGCTATTTGTCTTGTCAGGCGATGGTTCCTTATTCAGTCACATTTGAGTTTTTCACGATAGGCGTTTCTGTCAAATTATCTGACAGATCTTTGCACGGGGAAGAGCAAAAAAAATCGTCAAAATTGCCCCCAGTGGAGTTTGAAACCAGGACCAGGACTGTCTGATAATCTGACAGAAACGCCTATCGTGAAAAACTCAATTGTCTATAATACTGTGTTCCAAGTATAGTTTAAATTCAATTACCTTTCCTAATCAGTACAATTAATTTCTAGATTGCTGTTTGCTACTTGAAAGAAATTCAACACAAGTTATTCTAAAGGGTACAATATTAGAATACTAAAGGAATCAAATATGTAGTTTTCTTGGAATAGTCGTTGTTTTTGGTTTAAGCAAAGCTAACGTTTACAGATTGTGTAATATTCTATTGATAGGGTCAGAAATGTCTGTTCAAACAAGGAGGACAAATAAATGTTCTTACGCAATTGTCATAAAACTATTTGTGGACCGATACAAATTATGGGATTCTGACCTAAATTACATGCGCAGAGAAATTAATTGCGATTTCCCTGGATGTCAGTACAAGGGTAACTAATTTGAATTTTATAAAAGAAAATTGTAAGATTTTATTGGGCACAAAGCTACACTGACATTATCTTTCTATATATTCTACTTGGAGCATGCACTGGAAGGGATGCTAAAAGTTTAAGAAACAAAAAATTTCAGTGTTTTCTTGACGATGAAATGTGCACAAATTAAAAAAAGCTTACATTTTCACAAAATCAATAAATTATGCGTGTGGTATTCCTGTCTTATCTCTTTTTCAAACGACATCAACTTCTGAGAGTGCAAAACATTTCTTCATAGCACTCCCTTTTTTTGAGAAGCGGTATATGTATATGTGAACGTGAATTCATTTTTTGCGCTTTTTGACTTATCTGACAACATTCTTAATTTCAAAGCACATCTCTGAATATTATATCTATACATTTTTTACAATTTCAAGCAACTGGCTTGTTACCTATATGCAGGTGGTAGGTCTGACAGATTCTAGTCACGTCAAATTTTAAACAGGCTGGTATAAATGTAAAGTGTAGTTTGTAATTTACGAAATAAATTTACGTATTCTGATGGCCTTCCGTAAGGAACCTATTAAGTTGCTTCTAATGCTGTGAAAAAAATTCATTCATCTTGTTGATTAATACTAATAATTGTAAATGCATTGGCATGAGTATTTTTCATTTCCGAATCTCAATTTCAGGTAATGTTATTTAGAGCCATAAGCTGTACTGAAAATCTGCTTTCAAAATTGTATGACGAAAAGTGCATTTAACATTATTTTACACCAATGCTAAATATTGCTTGGTTGCTTCTATCGTTTTTGTCTCGGAGTTCGCAGTTTAAAATTCCAAAGTAAAGTCTGCAAGTATCAACTGATGGCGGAGGGTGAATTTTTCTTCGAACTTAACAACAGTCACCATTTTGACGTCAGTTCCAGAAGACCGCAACCGAAAGCCGAGGATCCAAAAGTCCAAGCGATGTCCTTCACCATGTACAAAATAGGTGAGAAAAGATTTTTTCAGATGATCAATTCTTCAAAATAAAACTGACACTTTTAAGTGAATGTTACATTGTATTGTCGGAAAGCACAGATTTCTTTTCTTACTTGGCTCAATTATACAGATTGGCCTAATTGTACCTTAATGGCTGGACTAAATTCCTATTACATTGTTGGTGGCTCGTTAGAGTCACCTTAGTGGTTGATTGACGGGTTTTGCCCCGTTATTTTGGGACTGTGGTGGGGACCTACAAAGGCATTTTGTCACTTAGTGACTGTACATGGGATGATGGTTCTATTTACAGGTGGTGGGGATACCTAACCACTATATGTTGTAATTGAACTTTTTGTTGCCACAGGTGGTGGGGACCCTAAAACCTAGTATACAATACGCTTTGCTCCCCTTCACCCCCTTCGCCCCCCAGGGAGTGAAGGGAGCAAATGAGCCACCTGGTGAAACTTTCACAACCTAATATTTTTGTATACGAACTTTTGACCAATTTTAGAAGTTTACAATTGCTAATGAAGGGAAAATTCAATCGCGTTTTTAATATTTATAACTATGTATCATATGAATTTAGTTGAATTCAAGTACAACCAGTGAAGTAAGTGTCAAGAATATTTGAAATCTCCCATTTACAAATGACTCGAAACCAAATGCTAGAAAATTTTCTAACCTGTATCAAATGAGCATCTATCTGTATTTTTGTGCTGATAAAAGCCGTTTGGAGGATGTGCAGGAATTTGAAGTACTGTACCGACCGAGTACGTAGTACGACGGGAAGGTAATGTTTTTATAGGTGTATGTCCTGCCACAGATCCTGCTGGTGGTATGCCACAGGTCCTACACGGGGGGCTAGGTACTGCAGGGTACAGCATGTGCCATAGCACGCACCATATAAAGAACCCCTTCTCTTTACCGGCATAGCCTTCAGCTAGTTGGGACCTCCTATTTTTATAGAGCACACCACAAGTAGAGCCAGTCTAGAATAAACATTACCTTTCTCCGAGCCCGAGTTGCTCACCTTACAGTACCGCCAGTCCTGTCACAGTTCATGCAAGCCGGGTACCCTAGGTTAACCCCCGGTCAGGATAGGGTACTGGCGGTACACCTCTTGTGGTTTTCCACAGGAGAACTTTCTTTGTAGTAAGTAATAACTTAAGCAAAAAGGAAAACAATGCCATGGTAAAGAAAACTGCAATATTATTTATTCCTAACAGAAGAGCTTCTGTTTCAGGAGACGTTATCGACAGGGTGTATTTTCCCATTCTTATTCCTGTAGGAATTATTGGAAACACACTTTCTTTTCTGGTAAGTATTTACATTTCAAATATTGTTTTCATAAAAACCAACAAGCAAATTTATATTCACGGGCTTAATTCTGTGGGTATTAGTTCTATGTCAAGTACCTGTTTTCTTCAAGAAGTTAGTTTGTTATCAACTCAGTCCTGATCCTTTTGTTTTGTTTTTTTTTATGTCATATTTCTGTGTTCTGGGCAGAAATAAAGGACGAAAATGTGGACCTTTCACAACGAGAAATTCACAGGTCGGATTCAGTTTTAAGTTCTGACTAATTGCCTTACAAAAAGTTCTGACTTTGGTTATGCCTTATTAAAA
>JBCAUG010542960.1:0-14798 GCA_038406175.1 Haplosyllis leylae | reverse complement strand
AGAAATTAGTGATTCAAATTTAAATAGTAGTAAAATCTACCGTTGCACTGGAACCTTTCTTCAATTTTACAGGCGCCATCTGTGCTGACGGGAATTGGCTAATTTCGGAGCCATAGACGGTGTCAAAGCGTCGATCGTACTTCTTTAGTTCGTGCTGATGGGGGGTACCAACATATCGTTAAAATTCATTCACTCCTTCCTGTTTAGTATTTTATATTGATTGGTTAGCCGCGGAAAATACATTAAAATTGCACTTAAAACCCTCATGACTTTGAATTTAGAGTGTCTAATTTGGACTATCAATGAAATTTACAGAACAAAAGTGGACCCCAAAGCGAATGAACATCATTTGCAGTATACTTCAAACTACTGACAAGGACATCTGTTATGCTCAGAACGGGACAACAAATACGGTGAGAAGCAATTGATTGGAATCAAAACTAGAATCTCTTTTTGTGAAACTCACACACCAGAATACCAATGCCTAAGGCTCGGTCACAAGGACATTTGAGTTTTTCACGATAGGCGTCTGTCATATTATCTGACAGATCTTTACACAGGGAAGAGAAAAAAAAAATCCTCAAAAATTACCCCAATGGGGTTTGAAACCAGGACCTCCAGATCATGAGGCCAAGGTTCTATCCCTGAGCTAAGTCAACATTCAGTTGTCTGCCTGAATCTTCATGCCCTTTATAAAGTCATGCTCTATTGATTCTAGAAATGAACAAAGTCCAACATGTGAAGTAGTGCATGAAACATAACTCACTTCAAAAATCTCCTTTGGATCTGGAGGTCCTGGTTTCAAACCCCACTGGGGGAAATTTTTGAAGAATTTTTTTTGCTCTTCCCTGTGTAAAGATCTGTCAGATAATCTGACAGAAACGCCTATCGTGAAAAAGTCAAATGACAACGATAGAATACCTTTTAGTTATTGTTGGCGTCATGAACGAATAGAATGAACTTATTCAAAACCATACCATTTACTTGTTGTTAAATTCAAAAAGAAAATTAAGAGTAACATTAATTAATGTTTAAGAGATAATATTCATTACATGCCAGATTCAATGATCGAAGTTTTCTAGGGATTATTTAGAGACTTGAGTTTCCATTACCTGGTGTTTTTTCATGCAAAACAAAATTTGTTGAACATTTTAAGGAATCGCTACTGGCATTCTTGCTAAATGTTATAGTGTTGTGTTGATTAAACATGTTAAATGAAGTAATGTCGGTTTGGCGTTCTTCCACATACACACACAGTGAAATAGAAATGAAGGCAGCTATTACGCAGATTTACCGACTACAACCAGGGGTCGTTGGCGATGCTGACCAAGTGCCTGGAAAAAGTCTCATGACCTCATGACTATTAATAGGATGGCACCTTGTGTTTTTACACTATTTCAACTTTAATACAAATCTATTAGCTAATATTGGGTTATCACTTGAAAGACTATGTTTACTGACTAGTAGTTCATATTGGCCTACTGGTCAGTAAACAACTGCAAGCAAGCAGAATACAGAATCATTGCCCCAATACCCAATAATAAACTATACTGGTTTCGGATGCAACAATATGGCAAAAATTGTTGGTAACCAAATATTAACTAATAGATAGTTTTAAAGTTGAAATAGTGTAAAAACTCAAGATGCCATTTTTCCTATTGATATCCTATTAAAAGTCATGAGGTAAGAAGAAATTGTCTGGCACCTTGGTCAGCATCCCTCTCTGAATGGGACCTGTGACAACAGAAGCACTGAATACAGGGTCTATGTCAGAAATATTGTTCAGTAAGAGGATTCATAAACAAAGCAAGCCCTCTTTCGAAAATAAACCTTCATGGTCCAGATTGCATTCTGTTATGGGCACAATTTTAGGCCAGTTTGGCTTCTAAGATTGAAAATTGTTTCGAGGACACAAAGCATAAGTTCTTAAAAAATGGGCCAGAAATCTCTGGACCCTTTCAAACATTTGAATGCGCTTACAGATTTTATCCACATAAATGCTGACATTATGTCTTGCTTTATTTGATCAATATTTACGAGAGACTTCTGGTAAATGTCCGCCTCATTTGTATGGCAGTCTTGCATTTCTGGTCATCAAAAGCAACAGGGCAGGAGACTTCCCGAGTTACAACCACATTTGTCTGAACGATCTTTTCTGATTTCTTCCGCATTCTTGACAGCATTGGATCAGTGCCTTGTAATGCCTCTAATTGAATTTCAACAGTTCCATCTATTCACTGTATGTTGTTGGAATTACGAGCGAGTTGGACATTTCTACAGAGGACATGATAAGATTCTTAGGTGAGTATTTGAACAAAATTTCAAAAAAGATAAGATTAAATCACTATATTTAAACTTTTAATTTCCTTAAATTGATCTGAATATTTTAGTTTAAATGAATAAATAACGAAACTAAAGTCTTGGCAACAGGTCTATTGAGTGGAATTCGAGTACCACCTTATTGTTTTTAACTTAGTGTTGCCACTAAGACAGTGATCCCTTGCAGACATCTTAAAAACTTCAAAGGATACCCTCTATGTAGTATGTGTGCATGTGATAAATTTTAATGAGCATAGAACCATCTGTGTTTATAAAGAAACAAGTAGCCTGGTGCCAGACTGAGGTGGTTTAAGTTATTGTTGTTGTGTTAAAAATAACAAAAAATCACATTGAAAGTTTGGTCACCTTCATTAACATGATTAATCTCCAAGAACCAGCAAATTACAAGAATATAAAGCTGAAAAGCTGATTCATTTCTGCATGCATTCCGCATTAAAATTCTTTTAACCTATCATGGGGTGTGGGGACAATGCATAATACACCCACACCATGTAACTACACATACTGTAGTTGCTGAAACTTGTCTTGAGTCAGACTCCATGAAGTTGTAAAAATCAATTTTAGCAATGTACCATGTTTTTATGTTCAAATCACCCAGAATTGACTCCCTCAGCATATTTTGTGCCTTGTGGAATCCAAATTTTTAACATTTTGCTACATTAAAATATATTTAGGACCTTTTTTGTGGATAAAAACTCATCATCAAAATCTAAAATCAACAGAAATAGTCAGCCTATCACCCATACCCCTAGAACATCCAGACCCTTGACACCCCACAAACCTGACACTCCCTGGACCCCAACACCCCCCCCCCCCAAACTTCTGACACCCACTAGACCCACACCAACTGGTTCCCCACATCACTGATACCCCTTAGATGTTAAAAAGTTAAAATTATACTTACGTCACTTGTTCCGGTACCGAACAGCAGCAGGTCGAAGGGGATGGCAGCGACTGAGTCAATGACGAACCAGCCCTTGACGTAGTTGAGCGCGATCTTCTGCGGGTCAGTCACTACCTCCCCGTTGTGTAGGTACGTGGTGCGGAAATTGATCAAAATGTCAGCAAGAAACATGATATCCACAATGAGGTCTATGATGACTAGAGGGTCTGTCTGCTTGGCATCGGCGTTGGCCAGACGCGTCGAGGAGTCCTGGTTGAGTTTGGCGCGGGTTTCGTCCTCGTTCAAGAGGAATGCAGCCACGTAGGGTGTGAAAACAGCAGTGTATAGCACGAGTAGCAGGATGATCCAATCCCAGACGGCTTTGAACGGTGAGTAATGCAGGATGATGAACTTAGGGACTGAGGTACGGATTGTTAGCCCTGACCGGTTGTCTCCCTTCTGGTCCCCCAGAATCGCCTCCTCCTCTTCCTCGTCCTCCCCACCCTCCTTCTCGGTCGACGCCTAAAACGTTAAAGTTCAAATGCATTCGTTAGAAAGGGCAGAAAGATCATGACTAATCTTTTTTCAAAAAGGAGTTCTTTCCAGTAGACGTTTTTTCGTCAATCCTCTAACCTTAAACTAGACAGATCCTGTGTCATTTAAGTCACTTTGATAAATAGGGCTGACACAAAAGGATGAAAATCCTGACAAATGGGAAGTTGTCCCTTACATGGAATTAACCACATGTCGTATTTACCTAATGAATGTTATTCTTTCGACATTTTAGTCAGACCAGGAGCAATTACCTGCAAACAGGAGTCACTACTACACAATGAGGAACCTGGGACAACTTTTGAGCTCCCAAATTAACTGACATTGCATCATGTTCCACTGTTTTAATGTTTTCGAATCAAGCGTTAGAATCGTAGGGTTATTATTTGTTAATGGAATCTGTAAATTTAATTTCAGATGGAAAAAATCATCCATATTAATTTTCATGATGAGAAATACAAAATTTTATATAGAAATACTGAGATTTTATACCTCCATGCAAACAGATAACAGCCAATTAAAAAATGGTCACTTCTTTCTTGTTTATGATTCGTAAATTGAGATACATGTAAAATCTTTGCTAGAGTATTATCTATTCAAACCGAACCAGATCCTATTGTGTAATGCATCATACTAATTGTCATCATTTTATCATTTACAGCTTGGTCACACATAATTGAAGCTATCACAGGCTAAACATTTGTTTTTGTAAAGGTACTATTTTACGTCAAACTGGCTGTCTGCATGACCTGTCATTCTGAACGTTTTGGGTACATGCGTATTTCTAATGTTGTCCACATATCCCTTCCATAAATGTGTAGTTTTAATTTCTGTAATCGTTTGGCTGTAGTACATGTAGCAATGTCATACAAAGGTTGGTCAATGGCTAGAATGCACAGATTTTTTGCGATTTTGCAATTGACAACATAACATCGACACATTTTGAGCTGGTCATGTCTCGATTCGACATGGTAATAGTTTTTCCACTATTTTCAACCGTTGCTGTATCAAAAAGTCTTCACACTAAAAGAGAATATATTTCCTTGGCAAGCATTCAGCTTCCTCTTGTTTAAGAATTTCGCACAATTCTTTCCTGTAGATGGAACATGAAGAAGAAAAAGATATTTGAATCTAAACACTTTTCGTGTGACAGGTAAAAATTTCAAAGACATTTCTAGGAACGACAGGTGTATCTATTCATCTTGTAACTTTAATGTTCAAAAGCAATTGCCTGCATGGTCTGTCGGAGGTGACTGAAACATTCTTTTGGGAAAACTGAAGAATCCTGAATATCACGAGTATATTTTCTCTTTTAGGATTGAAACCAGTAAATACTGAAGACGAACAAATCATAGAAGGCTAAAAAAGATATAATCACCTGACATCTAGTTCGCCAAACATATATTTTTTTCTGTTCGTTGTTTCTCGGTTTCATAATAAAGGTAATTTCTTCAGGAAGAAAGTGGAAATAAATGCATTGGCTGCAATATGAATCCATCGGCTCTAATGTTACTGATATCATCCTTTCTCTTCAGTGTGGGGCTTACTCATACTCCACACAGATAAGTTATCCGCACAATCTTATCATCTTGAACATTTTCATGGGAGTATCATTTCAAAAGCAATTGCATCTCCTGAGAGGCTTTCAATTGATTTTTATTCTCAGAATAATGATAACTATCGTTTGTAGGTTAAATGAGGCAATATGGTCCCTTCAATGGTAAAATTATACAGAGCTTTAAAAGGATCTGTTGTTCTGAACTAAAGCGGAATAAAATAAAATATCTGCTGTAGTGGTGTCTTCCTGAACACTGTGTGCATGTGTGTACAGATCTGCTAAATGTTCTCCAATTCTCATAAGAACTACACTATTTGACATACCATAAAAAGTAGACCTACCATGGACACAACCAGGGGTGAAGCCGGTTCGTAAATATTAACAGGGGTGATCAGCGCGGCGGATTGCAGGTAAACTGGAAAAAAACAAAACTTAGAATTTCTCTTACAGTATTTTCACAACTGTTTTTAAAATATGTCGATGAACTTGATTTAACTTCATTCAAGTTTTCTGCAATCAAATGGTTTTTTAAAAGTTTAGAATAATTGGCTAGGTGCCATCAGAAAGAACCATGTGGACAAACTGATGAATCAAAACATCTAGTGTATAGGCATATTTTAAAAACAGTTGTAAACTACTGTAAGAGAGATTCTAATTTTTGATTTTTTCCTAAACTTGATTCAAGTTCATCAGTTTACATGCAATCCGCCGCGTTGTTCCCCCCTGATTAAAGTGAACGAAGTCGTCCGCAGAAATGCTCCAAAGTCATTGAAAATAAATCATCACTTCTTTAAATTTCTTTAAATATTTCAACTTAAGATGGACCTGCTTTAATGTTACAACGATCTTCAAGCTAAGTTTCTGAGTTTCTGTGTCATTGAAGTTATATATAAAAATGTAAGGGGAGAATGTTCTCCAACTTTAATATAAATCATCAGTTTTTGTCATACGACTTTGGAGCATTTCTGGGGACGACATCGTTCACCTTCATGTATGCAAACCGAATTCCTCCTGACAACGCAAAAGTATTGATAATACGAGAATCAACTGTGGTGTACGTAGGTTGTTGGGTTCAGTTGAAATCTTCCAAGAAGGTCAAAATTTACAAAGAATACCTAGCGTAAGCGCTCATTAACAGCTAACTTCTTGTTCTTAAAAGGATTAATACAAATCAAGTCAGTTATGTCTAACACATATATTTTCCTAAGCTCAATGTTCGTACAACGTATACAATCAAATTAGATCTACAAAACTGGTGCAGCGGGAATTTATTCATTATTAAAACAGATCTCTCAGGCCAGTCTCATGTTGGAGCGGTGTGTGAGAATGAATTTCATCAGGTTTGAATGTAGAGAATCAATAGAGCACTGGGGAAATTAGCCGCGTATATCAATGGCAATTTAGGAAATAAACCGCACCTGAGATACTCACTGGTAATTGGTTTTATAGTCCGGTTAGTTGAAAAGTACAACAAATTCAGCAAGTTCCGAACTCTGTAGAAGTAAGTAGTTGGAAATCGTTAACTATCACCATATTCAATGATTGTTCTACAATGCTGGTTTCATGTTCCAGACCTACCATGGCCCAGTGAATGAAAATGAGAATAATTTTACTTTTTTCTTTTGGTGTTCCTAGTAATTGAATGGTTGAAAATTCATCAAACATTCAGTGGCAGATTCGATAACTTTTTTAAGACGATCCAAGTGAAAGCGGTACTTCACAATGGCAGTTTCTCTAAGCAAGCTGAACACAAAATTTCTTAGGGTTCAAACAATTTTCTGCTCACAATCTAAAAGGCCAATATACAAGGCAGATAATGCAGTTATTATGTTGGCAATTCTTCAGTCGAATGTAACATTTTTGTAGCAATTTCACCCTGCCAGATTCCTTTATCATTTTTGGGAGCAATATTTAATTTGGTGTAAACCGGATCGATAGAAACGTTCTTATATGAATTGCAGTTCCCCTGAGGTGAAAAGTAGATCTATCTACTGTTCAACTGGAAGTTTCAATAACTTGTTTCTATTTTGGGTTTAAAGAAGATCTTGTTGCAGATACTGCTGCAACAGATCTACAGGCTGAAGGTGCTTTATTTGACTTTTTTAATGATCGTATCAAGCTGCATGCTTGAACTTATCATGACTACGTCTCAAACATAGCAATTGAATGTGAAAACCTAGTCAAATGTGTTCCAACAATTTACTTGATTGGTATGCAATAATATCGCACACTGGTTATGTTTATTAGTCAAATATTCTGGGATGTAATGAAATGTAACTAAATATCAGGAACAATAGATCTATCACCCAGGTGAATCATGAAAAAATCCTTCATTTTAGGCTCACACATTCAAGCGCGACACCAATTAAATGGCTTAGATAAATGTACGAGTCACTAATAACACTGCAAGTTTACTTCATTAGCAATACAGGTACTCCCAAAATTAAGCAAATTCACTTACTTATCTCGAGCCATCACTAATCAAGTTTTCTTTTTCCAACCAGCAAAACATTTACACCAAGAGATTGGTTATAAGAGAATGTATAAAAGATGGACACCAATTGGACACTCGAAGGTAAAGAGTAAAGGTTACAGAATTACAGTATAGGGCAGTTCGGAAACCTGGACATCAGGTACGTTTCCCGGTTTATCTTCCTGCATCCATGAGACTTTAATGAGATTAACAAACCCAATCTGATTAGCACTGAGGGCTACGTCAGCGGCATCATCCTATGTTTAGCATTATTCATCACAATAAATCAAACTTACCGTGAGGATTTTCAAATTACTACTCATTTTGGAGTAGGTACTCGAAAGTAAATGTAAGAGAAAAAAATATTCTTCTTTTAGCTTTCATCCAGTTGCAGGTAAACACGCTACATTTGACATTTAGTGATGATGTCAAAAAATAATCCTTCATTTGTTGTACTGTCTAGTTATGACTTTAATGCTAGATCCATGATTTCATTTCTGAAAAAGTTCGAAGGAAATGGGTGTTTTTGTATTGTTTTCTTCTTAGTAGTAACTTCGTTGTCTTTTTCTTCTCATATTCCCAAGTTGAAAAGAGTATCCTGTGTGTTTTCCTGCAAAATAGTTGTGTTTGTCTGTCCGAATATTATAAATTTTTAAACAAATAATAAGCTTAAAATTGCATAATGCTAAAAGTGTACAAATATTTAGCATCCGAATAAAACAACAATACTACTATCTTTGTGTCAAAGAAACTATATTGAGAATGAGCTGAAATGGCGTGTTACCTGTACACAGCTTCGATGTGCACAGCTTTAATACTTACACTTACGTGAAAGAAACAGCTTCTCTACTTGGCAAGGAAAATGAATGATATCTATATTTGTGTCAACATAGAAACTTTTAATAGAATACGATTTGAAGAACATGATTTCCCTTTCGGCACATTGACATGTGATAATTCCATTTGTTTCAGTTTCAAGGCCGCAAAGAATTTCTTTTTGAATTCAAATAGAGTAGTTGAAATGAATCTAAACCCTTTCGAAACATCTTGAAACTCAGGAATAGAAAACTGGACAAAGATTAAGCCACATAAAATCCCCATTGAGTCTGAAAATTGCATCGCAGGTACTCGCAGAAAGATATTGCCACAGCTGTGAAAACATAACCTCCCGTCGTACTACGTATGCGGGCGGTAAAAATCGAGACGATTGTGGTTGACTCGATGGAGTCGTATTTATCATCGACTGAATGTAAATTTGGGATAAGGCATGACAATCTCGAACAATGAAATGGTTCCTCATCACTTAGATATCACACAGACAATCGGATTTCTTTTCCATCCTCAAACGGTAATGATAGCTGGTAAAAACTAAATACCCCCTTCCACGTTAACATTTTTATGGTCGAAATACAAAAGATCTTGTGAAGGTGAATTTCAAAATGTCATGCCTTATCCCAAATTTACATTCAGTCGATGATAAATATGACTCCATCAAGTCAACCACAATCGTCTCGATTTTACATGTATTAAAATTTAGGACACAAAAGTTTACACTTAATTTTAAAGGTTATCGTCTAGACGCTAAAATCAAAGACAATCTACACAGATGCACCAAGGCGACAAATATAGAGAAATATTGGATAAGATCAGTATAATGTCTCCCGATTAACCAGGGCAAAAGTCCTCCATAGATGTTAATGTACTTTTCGTTCATTGCACTCATTATAGTTTCTTGCCTTCCCACCGGCTGGTTTTTACTGATAATAGATTTTGACCTACCTCAGATTTATATCACACAGAAATTTAAAACTTTCATCGAAAGCTTCGTCAAAGAACATAAAATCTGCCACATTCTTCTTGAATTGATTCAAATATGTTGGACGAGCTTTCCAGGAACATCGTAGGTGTAATAGCTGTAATTTAGACTTTTTCAATGGGACATTTAGCACTTATTCAATAATTATTCTTCAGCCAAATTAATTTTGCAGAAACCAAGCATGTAATTTCCTTTACATGTCCACTTCAAATTGATAAGTTTCAAAGGACATGCCATTTGAAATTTCAAAGGGCAAAGTTTTGAATATATAAGGCCGTGTCATTGGAAATCTCATTGATAATTGTAATAATATCTATTATGCAACACTACGTGCAGGTTTGTGAGAAGTGATCTGCATAATTACCTACGGTTATACATATGATTTAAAGAGTTTAAAAAATTAAACCTGTTTTGAAGGGAAAATTACATTTGTAGGGAATTGAAAAGTATTTTGAATTAAAGAAAATGTTGCTTTCTTTGTTTTGGTCGTCTTGCTAAAATTAACCCTGTTCTAAAGGTTGGAATACATTGTTATCCAAATTATAAGATCTAAATCTATTTAGATATCAGTGGTTTTCATACATTCATCCAAAGTTTGCTACAAATCTAATCAAACACAATTTAAAACTGTGCATGATTTACTGGTTACTTTTGAGAATTACAAGTTTCCTACAGGCTACGC
This sequence comes from Haplosyllis leylae, assembly GCA_038406175.1. Lineage (NCBI taxonomy): Eukaryota > Metazoa > Annelida > Polychaeta > Phyllodocida > Syllidae > Haplosyllis > Haplosyllis leylae. The sequence continues at coordinate 4,494 of JBCAUG010542960.1, read as the reverse complement.
ATCTGTGTGTCGTGGTATGACATATTTTAGTTTCATTTTGTTCTCACATGAAAATAAATTCAACAACCTCAAATCCGGTTTTGTTTTGTGTTTTTTTAAATAGATGAAATACTCCTTAGTATTGGATCTAGAAGTAAACCTTTTGGTAAAAAGTAAATCAATTGCAATCACTGAGATCACCAAAGACTATTGGAGTTTTTCCTAAATAACTTTCACTGAATTCAGTGAATCATGACAAAATCCAAAAATGATATGGTTTCCAAAGGCATTGCTTAACTAGCAACAGTTACATTACCAAAGGTAGTAAAGGAAAGAGTATTTCCATTACTACCTCTGAGTAAATATCCATTTTTCTCACCAGTGAATAGGTACCGTCCCGGAGACAGTAATTGAAATATCTTTTTACCACTACATCTATGAATGTGTCTACTGTCAGTTAGGGAGTGTCTCTGGTAACAATCCTACTTTTGGATTTTGTCTTGATTCACTGAATTCGCTGAATTCAGTAACAGTCATACAGGAAAAACTCAATTGTAATATTTCAGTTATTTCTTCTTTATTACCCAGGTCTGAATAAAATTTTGATATATTTTTGGGAGACTTTAAATACTCTATGGAAGGCTATAATTTTTTTCTGGTTTAACTACGGAAAGGTTCTGCCAGATCTTCAGTGAACTCCTTGCTGAAACACACCAGGGTAACAGCTCCCATCGGACAAATTGTGTCATAGCAAAAAGCAGTTTCCCCACGGGATAGACTTACATGAAGACAATATCCGAGTCGCTGGGGGCAATCGCAACAGTACAAAGAAAATAATTGCAGGTATTTTGCTCCATTTCTTTGAAATAGGATATTTTGTATAGAAGTGATTATTTCCTAAAATTGTCAGTTATTAGACAAATAGAGAATGAAAGAAGAGGACGGATTGTCCTACTTCAGACGAAATGTAGATAACATGAAATACCCATCCTTCCATGTTGCAGCGACTGCATTGACATATGTCTGTAATTATTAATTTTCTTTCTAATTTCCTTCCTCCCCTTAAAATGAATGAGAGTACCACACTACAGATATCCAGTAAGTGTACAACCGTTGACGTAAATACCTAAGATTTCCTGGCTTCGAGACTCAAAGATAGTCTCAAGCTGCAGTACGAGACGCATATGTTTCTAAGGACTGGCAAGTTGTTAATGCTTTTACAGTGAGGAAATTAACGCTATTTCCTTGAAAAAATACCAAATTAATATTTTATCACCTCCCCAATGTACAAAGAGTATCAGAACTAAAATTTCATGTATCTGTAGTATATACAAACACCACATTATCATTGATATCAGATCAGGTTAAAAAGGTTATTTCCTGTTAGTTTCCAGCATTTGATCCTTATCGGCATTGTACTGAACAGAAAACAGTAAATGGTGTAGTGGTTAAAGACATCTGTTAGGGGCTGGAGACATGGTTTTGGGTTCTGCTATAAACAAGTCAATTGCTAGTGATGGTATCCGATGGTCAATAACATAAACTTCACATTGTATTTTTATATGATACTCCAGTCTCGTTAAGTTTCCACTGTCATTACTTGCCGTCTAAATTAGGCTTTTTGACTATTTTTTTGACAAGTTGTTCTTCATAAACAATTTTTTAAATATTTTTTCGAGACGGCAATGTGTTCGTCGTTGCGAATGTCTTTGCTTCGTGCAAGGAAAATTTCAATATTGCCATGAACAACTTGGCGTGAACATTGCAATTCTGTACCGAAAGCAAGGTTACATGTGGAAGGAATATTGAATGTGCATGTGAAGTACCAGCACTCATGAGAAATTCGGTGCATCTACTTGAGCTCGTAGCCGCTTCCAAGGACGAAGCACATGTTGTGTTGAGTAGGCTTTATCTTGATTGCACGGACATCTGAGAGTTGTACTGAAGAAACATTTTGATTCCATATTAATAATATTGTGCTTGTGCATCAAAAGAAACTTTGTTTTTTAAGAAGCATTTAAGCTGTTATGAAGGATGGGTAGAATCGCTATCTGTAATATTCTAGAGAATGGTTAGTGTGTATTTGGTATTTGGTGAAATTCCCAAAATCTTTGGTAAGTTGTGGCAAGTAATTTGCAAGAGTATAGAGCCTTTAGCTATTGTTATGGAATGTGGAACTTTTCTTGCCCTCAGTATTTCTTCCACATACAGAATCTATTCTTTTATTTGGTGTTCATATCCTGAGTGAAATCAATTTTACCGACTTTGTACGAAGAGCCTTTAAACTACATTTTAACATTGTGCGGTGTGTATAAAATTAACACCATCTGAAATTCTTAGAAATCTTAAAGATATTTAAGTTATAGGTTGTAATATTATTGTTGGATTAATTTGGGCTAAAATACTCACCATGGTAGACTGGCTTTTACTACGAGAGCGCCTCTTCTGAACTTCATCACTGACAGGTCGGAATGACGACTTCCCACTTAGCTCCTTCAACACCTTCAGCATTATGAACTTGCCCTTCGTCTAAAAATACAAAATGGATATTATACATAAAATAAAGTTTTGTTTTCCAGTTCCCCGAGTGCTTCGTCATAGATATTGATTGGTATGAGTGTGGGCTGGTTTACTAAATATGAATCACTAAAAATTCTTTGTATCCCAGACATTTTCCCCTAGTTTACAACCAGTTGAAAAATTATATGGTAGAAATTCAACACATTGGCAGAAAAATCAACACACTACAACACACTTATCCAGAAATTAAACACACATACAGGTGTATTATAATAGCCCTTTACCTTTGACAAAATCTTGTTGCAATAGTCCTGTCTTCCAGTCCTGACATTACAACTGATGTTTAGATGATAATCATTTCCAGAAATGTAGTACCTTAGGTATTTTGAGATAATGGTGTTACACTGTAGCATTCCACTAAATGATGCAACTAATACGTGATTGTCGGTATATATTAGACACACACGACGATTGATTTTTCCCCGTACCTATCTGCACACATTTTCCCGTATTCACGTTGAACATCAAGTGACGATTTCGTTTTGCTCTTTATCACCAAATTGCTCGTCATTGATTTCAAGTTAGATACCAGCCAGGTCTGATCAAGGATTACATTTACTTATTGTTACCCTTGGTACAAGTAAAAAATTGTACATAAGTTAATCTATTTGTTTGAATAAATCCAACTTACGTTGTTGGATAGTGCGTAGACTACCCTGTGACCACAGAATTGCTTAACTGTAATGCACCACAAAGCCTGTCCACAAAAATTGATTTTGGCACAGAAAATAATTCGTGAATTGAAAGGATCTACTGAACATTGCACATGAGATTTATACCGTTTTTATGGTAAATGTTGCAGGTGTCTGTTTTTTACAAATTTTTGTATCTCATCTACTGCTCTTACAAAGTTCTGAGGCATCAATGTCCTGTAGCAGTCATGTCTTGCTAGAGATGTTATTACTGCTGTTGTTTAGAACAGCAGAGAATCGGGAATTCAGTTTGAACCCACGGGGATTTCCAATATATAACATCTATCTGCCAAATCCTCAGACTAAAGAAGACAGTTTTCAATGTCACCAATTCTTAAATTGAAATGACAAGTTCAGACTAATCTTCCCTTGAGCACTAGATCTAAATCTTCAAACTATTTTGACGGATTTTGACGGGAAATATTTTCCAGAAAGCCTAGAGTATGTGTATTCTGGTAAAGGAATTAGTTTAATTACATGTTATGTTACAGCTTAGCCTTGGGCAGTATAATAATCTGTAGACTAATCGCATGTACCGCCCTGTTCGATAATTATGGTAAGGCCCTTCAATGGTTAGACAGCGCTGCCACCCCATAGAAGGGAACAAACGTACTGATATATTTGTTCGTGAAAACTATGATCATTATAACCAAAATCTTATCCACAGTTCTAAAATTTGCGGAGACTCATTGAAAAAGGATGTTCTAGTTTTGAAATATGCTGGAATAGAGAGCAAGCACAATGTAGAATATAAAGAAGCAATCCATGTAACGCCGTTTTCAAAATCAATATTCTTGTGGCTACTCCAAGAACACAAATTGTGGTAAAAGCTAAAATGCGCTCTCTTTTTACAAGTTAAATCCTGCAGACCGCAGAACTGGCAATGTTCTGAAAACATTTCCCAAATCCAGAACAAATTTGTACGAAGTGGCTTCTAAAACAAAAAACTGAAAAAGAAGCAATACCACAGCCGAACACAGTTTAGTAACAAAGTAACAATTGATTTCAAGTATTGCAGTAAACTGGACAAGATGAAGACATCACACCCGCACCCTTCGTTTTCAAATACACCTGCTGTTGGTGTGACCCAAAACAAGATGGATATATTTCAGTTAAATGAAATTCAATTGAAAAAAAAAACACTATTGGTGTCGTGGGGTCATAATGACAAGTGAACACGGTGGTGGTGAGCGTGTAATGCTGGTTTATTGCAGGGGAACAAGTTGTACATTCATCGGGTAGA
>JBCAUG010542849.1:0-14799 GCA_038406175.1 Haplosyllis leylae | reverse complement strand
ACCTGTCACAACTCCAAATTCATGAACACCCCCTGGTGAAAAGCACAAAAAAAATTTTCTCATAGACATCCATTGTAAAACTCCTGTCAGAAATCCTTGATATCTGTCGCAAATGTCAGATTCTTTTAAAGTTCCTTCAGGGTGGCCTCTCGGGATTGCATTAAATGAGAGTGAAGAATCGAATCTCACCGATGACGTGTTCCACGTCGTTGTTTGCATCACGTTTATATCACTCAAGTCATTCGAAAAATTGGGCACAATGTCAATGGACAAATACAACGAAATGACTTGCCTCTGTGCACTAGCTTCAATGTTAAACTCAATGAAGAAGAAAACTAGATTGGGCTGCCTTTTGCACACATTAGACATCGGTGGATCAATGTTGCAAGTTGAAATCATGACCACCTGTAAGCTTGGCATGAGATCCTCTGACTGTTAACAAGTAGATCTATGGAACATTAACTGTTAAATCGTTCCCAGTCTGCAACTAGGATCATCTGATAAATAAGAAAACCGATGTTTAGTATCAGAGGTGAATAATTCTTTTTTCAAAAGTACAATTGATGAAATGTTGACATATAATGTTGACAGGTGGCTGCAAAATTTCCTGAGAAGTTCAAGTAAAGTAGCATTTTCTCAGCTTCCGAGATAAGAAGCCTCGGTTTTGTATTGAGAAGGCTGTGCTTTATCAAGACATACCAAGTAATTTCAAATCCCTTTTTGATGCCTCCAGCTAAAAGATTTTGACTTAGAACAGAACTGTCGATAATTTCTTATTATCTGCTGTACTTGGACCATTAACAAAGATGAGTGCCTTTCAGTCGAAGGCGTACCATCTGTGCAGCACATACATCATAAAAACATTTAAATAGACATAAAGTAGATTTCTTTTTATTTAACCTAGGTATTAAGGCCAACCGACGAGTCCATGGTACTTGTTCTGGTCCTTTGAACGGGAGGGGCTCAGTCCTTCCTAGGGGCATGGGATCCTACCCTATCATGCCTTGGGTGAGGAAGGGGATCATGTCTTGGATAGGGATCCCCCTCCACGTGAACAGAATAACACACACCTCAGAAATCATTACCTTCTCATAACCTTCGGACGCGAGTGGAAATTATCAACCAAAGGCTGACAATGCTTTTGTAGACCAGGATAAGAAAGGTTTACAGTCTAATTTGCTGAATAAACCACAAGTGGGACGATGAAATTTACATTCTTTATTGAAGCAGCTGTGAGTGTTTGTTGGTCAATGGAATAAATTTCCTTACAGTGAAGAATCCTTGCAGAAAAATGTGACATTTTTTTTTGTTCAACATCTGCCATAGTCATAATTCAACTGGTCCATTTCCACATCTATTCCAGTCCATCTTGGCCATTTTTCGGCGAGGGGCAAGATAAATATTGCTGGGTAAGAAGTGTTCAGTTCTAGATTTGTTCGATTCAAAGTATATAAATATTACATAACGACTGTTTCCCTGATATATTCAATCCAAATCATGAGACACGAGCGTAAGTTTATTTCAAGGAGGGAAGATGGAAGGTCCAATTTTCTGCACTGAAATGTGAAAAGTAGGCTCCTTTTCACCATATAAATAAAAAACTTCAAACGGGTAGATCCAGTCTTGTGAGGTTTTTCTTGTATGGATTCTATTAAGCCCCAGTGGCTAATAATTCGTGGATTTTGTGGATCTCGTTTTGCATAGTTATCGTCTTTACGATTTCCCCAATCGTCGCACCTTCTACATATCAATGCATTATACCAGCACACGGGGAGTTTTGTGAAGTTAATCTTACTTGTTTTGTGGCTGAATTAAGAGTGAGCAGCCAAGGTTACACTTAGATAAACTTGATCATTTCATTTCATTATCAAGAGCGTATTTACTTCTTCTTGAATTGTGAGAACTATCGCCTGCTTGCCACGGTGAGGATTCTTGGCAGGGTTTTTAACTCAGCGTCTTCCACGAGATGCCTTGGGACGTTGGATACAATTTAACGTCATTTTGAGGGACATCGACCCTCATTGCAGCAATGAGACTCACGGGTAAATTCAACACTAAAGAACACCGAACCATTGTTGAAAAGAACCGAACAAACGTCTTGGGAAGGTTTCACATGATTAAGTCCTTCACCTTGAACAGTTGTTCATTCAACTCCAAGCTACTTATTACAGCTTGTTCAAGTTTTTTTTTGTCCTCAACCTTATTCTGACAACATTGTGTTAAAAGTTTAAGTTCATGTTTTTATTACCACCCGCGTACGTAGTACGACGGGAAGGTAAAGTTTTCACAGGCGCGAGTCTGTCCATAGCGGGGTACCCCCCAGCTGAGGTGGGGTACCCCCTGTCTGAGGTGGGGTACCCCCCGGCCAGGACTGGGGTACCCCTGGCTGAGGTGGAGTACCCCCGGCTGAGGTGGGGTACCCCCCTGGCTGAGGTGTAGGTGTAGTACCCCCCTGGCCAGGACAGGGGAAGCCCCCTGGCTGAGGTGGGGTACCCCTTGTCTGATGTGGGGTGCCCCCCAGTACAAGTCAGTGTACAAGTCAGGTTGGGTACCCCCAGTATAAGTCAGGTGGGATACCCCCCCTCCCCCAGTATAAGTCAGGGATAGGTCAACTACGTGGCGGGCAGTATGCCTCTTGCATTCTCGCAGGAAGACTTCCTTGTTTAAAATATGAAATCTGAAGAATGAATTCATTGGCTGTAAAAAATATACCAATTTTATACAGAATTATTTAAATCTGGTCAGCAAAAAATGAATTTAAAGTATAAATTTTAGCCTTAACTGTTAAGTTCTGTTAATGATTTAACACGAAGTTGGCAGATCTGCCAGAATACGGTTGAAAACGAAAACCCCTTATGACTGTATTTACCGGGTTTCGGCTCCACACGTGTGATGTATCCCAGGACATGTCATAATGGTGTAACAACTTCACAGGATCTCCGGAAATTACGAGAAGCACGTAAAGTGGTACCAGATCTGTGTCGTGATTTGCACTACGTATCTTAACAATTCATTCTGGGAAAATGGAAGAAAGACCTCTGTTACTTTTAAAATTTTATCAGTCTTTTCTACTCAAAAACTCATTATTGTCCTGATAACAGGACCTCTGTAAGGCTATTTCCTTCATACAAAAATACAGCATTTCTGAAATATGAATTACGCGCGAAATGGTTTACTGTTTTGCACTTGCTGTGTCAACGGAATATCCGCCATAAGTTAGCTTCGATATTAATCACGTACTGTGCCCAGTAATTCTTTAAGCTCCCCCGTTTATGTGTAAAACTGCTTAAGTCTCTGAGCACCTGCTACCATCTTCTTTCTCTTTTGATTTAATATGAAGTAGAGGGAACTGTACCCCAAAATATCAAATGATGAGTTTTATTCATTCCTTTATGAAAAAAATTCATTCTCCTTGGATATAATGGTACTTTGAAATATCAGAAAAAAATGAGCAACCAAGAACCTAAGATTTGTAACGTTTATCCGTGACAGACAGGATTTCAACAGTGAAAGGAAATTGACGCAAAAAGAGCGCAAAGCTGAAATGTTCAAATATCTCTTCCTGTCTTGATTGAGCTGGGAGTGGAAATAATATCCCTGTATGGATTCTATTCTTAATGCTGAGTAAAGAACGCGAGGAAAACTTGGGCGTCTCCACTGCTATCCTGATAGAAGCGAGATGAATAAGCAAATTATGAAGAAGTGACTGGCTTAATAAACCGCAACCAGCTCGTTTTCCGGTATAAAAGATTTCAATGTATGTCTGCAACGTTCTGCATAATCCTTGCTCTATTCCTCTTGGTAACATTGAGCATTCACTTTGTATACCAGTGCTTCAATTTATCACTGGCTCGTTAGTGTAAGGTACGCGTTGGGGGTACCTTCCGTAGGTAAAAGAGAGTAACTCAGAGTCGAAGGAAAGTGTGTTTATTCTACTCTGGCTCTACTAGCAGTGCTCTCTATATATACAGGTTTATCTCAGACAGCTATAGGCTGTGTCAGTTCTACTATAGGGTATGGGCGAAGCCCTCCCTGTGTGTGCTAAGGCATGTGTCATACCCTGCATTAGAATCAGATGAGTCTTTGGCAGTTTTATGATAATTAGGCCTACTTTAAGCTGCAGTCATTGGTTGGAATTTGTTTACATGAGAATGCTGTCAAGATGTCATTATGTCAGAATGTCTTTTTCGTAGCGTAGCAGTGAGCCAGTAGGCAAACGTCAATGTCGCGATGTGATTTTTATATATACTCTTTATCAAATACGTCATTGGTTTGGTAGTCGTTTGGCTGGTGCTCGGCCATCCTTTGGCTATACTTCGGCCATCATTCAGCTCTGTAACGAAAATAAAACACTTACATTTTCTGACCAAATCAAGTTGGGAAACAGAACTCATCTGAATTGATAAATATTTTGAGGACTTTTCAATTACGCCTTTCCAGGAAATCAGTGGATTTTCTACTGCTGTTATTGCAACAGGCTTTGGGCTTATTTTAATGTATCTTACAAGAATCAATCTGTCCTTGCGCAAGAAAGTCTGCATCTCAATACAGATATGATTATTATTTACTTTGAATATTAGATAATCTGTAAGAATGGAGGTACAGATGTCCAGAAGATAGGGGATATGTCCCTCATTCCAGTTTTCATGAAATTTCAAAATGCAAAGCAAACCATCCCGATTAACCTTTATTTTATCTTTCATCAAATACAATTGCACAGTTGAATTGAGTTGTGTATAAGCTACTTAAACCCGCAAGTTTTTGTTATGATATGGTATTTGGGACTCTTCCGTGAGGCTACTGATATTTTGGATGCAAGTAGAAATAGATTATATACTTAAACGTTAACTTTTAGTTAACTTTTCAGCTCAAATTTCTGTGTTCTATTCTCGTAAGAGAGTTGTATTAAGGTTCTATAAAAACATACGTCAATCCATTAGCAGTGCTCCGAGGTGAAAATAACTTTACAATACTTTTCTCACTTTCGGGGAGAATCTACGTGTAAGCTTCTGAATAGATAAGGAACTACATAGGGATGAATCCTTGAGCATGACATTCCCGCTAGTGATTCTTACTCAGAGTACATCCTATTTCAAACAGCTTGAATAGACCATTAAGTCTTTAATATTTCCTCTGACCTTATCAGAGCACTACAGGTTATTCAGTGTCACGCTCGTATGTCATTTAAACATCGAATATCCATTGTGAACGTTTTTTATTTTCCTGCTTTGTACACTCTGCACTTGTTTCTCTACTACAATTTGTGTAATTTACATAATTGGGAATTATTGGTGGTGATTTGTAGAACGGTTTATTTTTGAACTTATGTTTAAGGTGATGGATATTTTGACACTTTTTGTTTCAGTGCAAAACGGTAACCACACCTGAATGTTTTAAGCGCAAAAAGTTACATATACCACAACTTAGTGGTGGTGGGGACCCACACCTGAATGTTTAAGTACAAAAGGTTATTAAATGTTGGTTGGTAACTAGTGAATACATTAAAACATTCAGGCACATGTATGATGTTGAGGCAATGTTGAGGCAAAACGTGCAGGTGTAGTCATCAGTGTAATTCTTCCACTTCCTGACATTTTTAGTACTCTAGAAGTTTAACTGTCAAAGTTACTTCAATTTTAGGGCATTCATGTTTTCAATTATAATTTTCTTTACCACATTGTTAGCTTACTTTAAAATAAAGAGGCATACCGCCCGCCTTGTAGCAAGTCCTCGCTGTGTTGTCTTATCTCGGGGGGGGGGTGTACTCAGCCTGAGGGGGGATAACTCAGCCTGAGTACCCCCCAGCTGTGGGACTGAGTACACCCCTGGCTGTGGGACTGAGTACCCCCAGCTGTGGGACTGAGTACCCCCAGCTGTGGGACTGAGTACCCCCCCGGCTGTGGGACTGAGTACCCCCCTCCGGCTGTGGGACTGAGTACCCCCCCATCTGTGGGACTGAGTACCCCCCTCACTGTGTTGTCTTATCCCAGGGCAGGGTGTACTCAGCCTGGGGGGGGGGGTAACTCAGCCTGAGTACCCCCAGCTGTAGGACTGAGTACACCCCTGGCTGTGGGACTGAGTACCCCCCAGTTGTGGGACTGAGTTCCCCCCCCCCAGCTGTGGTACTGAGTACCCCCTAGGCCAGACCCTCACAGACCCCCCTGGCTATGTGTATGTTCTCAGCACCCCCTCCCCCTGTTGACAGACAGATTCACGCCTGTGAAAACATTACCTTTCGTGTCGTACTACGGGCGGTAATAACTGAAAGACCACGACCAGAACTACAAAAATAGTTTGTGTGATGTTCACTCAACATCTACAGCAACTAAAGGAAACAGCATTTGTTGTCTCAGGGGTCGAGGCCAAAGTGACATTGTTAGAATATCACGCCAGTATGAAACGTTTTACATAGTGCCGTCACAGTGTACGTGGGTTTGAAGTGCTTCACCATTCGAGTTTTCTTGTAATTATGTAAAGTTGGCAATGTTGGTAATAACGGCTGACATAATGGACAGCAAAATAAATTCAGCAAAAAAATTCCCTCCAGTGAGGAATGTAGATCTATTAGAGACCATATGTCTTCTGCTTTGATACTGAGCCAACTTGACAAGTGCTAATTGAGGGATATTTAGCTTCGCCTTTGTTGGTGCACCAATTGACCTTTGGATTTAGCCAAAATCAATCGAGCATGACTAAATAAGGACCTCACAGCCTTACAATGTAATGCCAAGTTAGGTCAGTTAAGAAGACTTCAGAGTAGAACACAGGAAGTTTCTGGTTCAATCCTTGCTGGAGGTACTTTTATTTGCTAAAATATTTTTGCTTTCTCTTATGTAAGCCTCTGTTGCTAACTTTGTGTAAATTATTGAAAAACTCGACTTAGTGTTTCACACGCAACAGTGGATTAAACCAATAAGGTTTTACAAATATATAATATTATTTAATTACTAACTGAGGTCTCCACTTCAGAGTCACCATACAAAATTTATTCAAGTTCTAAACATAGTTTCAAGAAACCAAGAATAGAATACACGATAGTTTGTGTTCTATCTTGGTTTCTTGAAACTATGAATAAAATATACAAATTATTGTCTGGCTACTGACCTTGGCATACAAGAGACAACATGTGGAGTTTCCTTCCAAATTTAGCTTGATTGTATGAGATAAAGACGAGCAGAATACGACTGACCGAAAGAGTTCTGTGTCTGTGGAATAAATCAAACAGCGCAATCTGTTGCAATTATCTTGATTTATATTTATAATCATGTTACACAATCTTACGGATTAACCGGCTGACTTTCTGACTGTAACTCTCCTTTCTGACTTGACAGCTGTAAAGTAAATATGACCTTTTAGACTATTTCATGTGGTCGAGAATACTAAGCGTTGACCAAAAGGTATAAGGATAGTTTCTGTGACATTCGATTTTTCATAAGACAAGCTTCCGCAACAATTAAAAATGAAATCTAAATAGATTATGGTAATGAGAGACACACGTGCCAAAATACCCAACTATTATATTCACCCAGACTATTGAAAAGAATAAATGTGGACCAGTGTTGGGTTTGTAAAAGTTTTGAAGTTGTTTCGAATCGTTGTTGCTGGGAGTGGCACTTTGACAGTCAAAATTATTCTCCACTAGGGCAAATTTATTGCGTTGTTGGAGATATATTTTCAGCATATATTTGCCGATGTTTCCGAATAAAGACAAAACCTTCTATTGACTCCAGATCCTGCAAATGTTGGTTACATATCTGCTTTCGAGAAATTCAGCAACTTAGAACTTTCCTCTTGACAAACATACTTTACTGAATTAAATTCGAATTGGTTAAGAGTTCAAAATATTTTAGCAAAAAATTAATGAATGAACAAATGTCAGAAATCCATACACTGCACTGAACCTCATGCAACTACTCCAAAACCTACCCAGAACTACCTAAAACCTTATCCTAAAGCATACTCCATCCAAACTCCATCCAGAACCTAACCCAAACATTACCCTAAAGCTACTATGAACCAACACTGAACCATACACAAAACTCCACCCCAAACCTGACATCAAATCCCAACTGCTGTGGAAATTTCATTGCTCGAATCTGATTGGTAAGCTATGTATCACTCCATTCCAAATGCTACATTTCCACAAATCACTCCATTGTAAAATAGGTCTTATTATCATGAAAGTTCCAAAGGTTCCCCTGCTCTCTGTCCTCAAATCATGGAGGTACCCTAAATCAATCACTTAGCTGAAGCGAGTTGACAGAGGCCACATATGGATAATTTAATAAGGAATATCAGCCATTATTAAATTAATATTTTTAGGAAAGTTGAATGAATGTGGGGAAATTTACTGTAAATACAAATCAACATTTCCAAGTAAATCAATTTAGTAAAAATGCAAGCCGCATTGTTGTTTTGCTTCCGACAATTTGAGCTAATGATTCTCACAGGATGTTCCATTTCTCATGTGTTTGTCAGTGTCAAGAGAACACTCCCGGATGATCCAGTTGCGGGCGTTTCAATACAAAATCTACCATTTTAATATCCGTAATGTGAAAAGATGCATTAGAAGGAGAGAAATTCTGCATTATAAATCAAAGTCATTTCTGTTTCTTTTATGTGAATTGTATATGAATTCCATTTAGAAAAAATATGTAGGTGACAGATTTCTCTTTCTGTTCTTGGAAAATTTAGTTTCACACGCAGTTCAGAGAATTTTTGAAAAATTAAATTACTCATTCATGACTTAATATTTTCAAATTTCAAAAATATTTAATCACTACATACAGAAAAAAATAAAGCCTTTCACTTGTCTTATTTTTCAAGTATCTTTGATCTGTATATTTCTTTTTATACTTAAACGTACATGGTACAAATAATATTGTGATTTATATTTTTAACTTGTCATATGGGCTTTAACATTCTCACTCTATTAGCTTCGAAAAATAAAAGGAAAAGGGAATTCTCAACCAACAGCAAAATCTCTTCTTTGGTTTTCAATCAGATTATCCTAATTGTAGACTTCCAGTGGGAAAAGTCAAATTACCTGTGTGAGTAGTCTACATAATAGGTATGTTCGCACCTTTTACTTTCCTCAGAATGCATCTTCGTATCGTCTTAGTATCTGTTTTGTCGTCTTTCTAGACAAACGGAGAAAAAAAGTAAAATGGTGGCTTCGTACCATTAAATATACCCTTTGAATAGACTTTACTGCAGGTAATAACAAAATTTACTAAGCTCTTTCTTCACCAACCTGTGGCAATTTATCTTGGCATCAAAATTACTTCAATTGCTGTACATGTTTCAGGAAATTTGAAAGAGAAGCTCATTTGCTGAGGTAGAATATTAAAAGACTTTTTCAAAGGTGTTGAACATCGCCGAAGGGAAGTCCTCCCACTCGACTCTGTACAGCTTCAAGTTCGATCCTTTGCATGGAGATGAAGGTGATCCTTTACAATATTGAACCTTTTAATAGTTCTACAAAGAAACGTTTTCCAAAGCAAAGAAGAATTCTAAAGCAGATATTATGTGGATTTACTGCAAAACAAAGCCACCTATTCAATTACAATGCAGGTTCCTAATTCTGAGTAAGAACTCAAATTCGTAATTTACAATAACATTCATGACAGTTTATTCATACTGATTTCACTATCATTTATCATCACCACATGGGAGTTGTCATCTACCATTTCTTTGCCTGTCATTTTGAAATGTGTGTATTTGTTAAGATATAACAGTATAATTACAGCAACTTTGAACGATTTATGAGTAGAGAACCTTCACAAATACAATCAAAATCCAAAATTATCAGAACAAGATATCATTAAAACTGGGCAACATTGTTGCAAGTGACATCACACGGCAACATCTGGGACACATTTGTTGTGTTGCATGAACCAGCCTGTGTTAATGGTGACTCGGTAGTGCTACCTAAGCGGTAGGATTGGGCTGCGCACGAATTATTCAGATTTTTGACGATTTTTTGTACCTTTTTCCCGTGCATGAATGTTCCTACCAATATTCACACCAATGTTGAAATGGACATGGAGGAGGGAACTTGGAAAAAATAAAAATTACATTTTGGGTGGACGTGACTTTTGGTGACCATTTTCTACTAGCAGTCTTGGATGGCAGCCATTACTAGAAATCACAAAAATGGCAATTACATAGAGACCTGCAACAAAAACTGAACCCCACTAAGTTTTGGGTCAATAACAAAAGTGGCAATTATAACTCATAGAGTCAACATAGAGACTTGCAACAAAAACTGAATCCCACTAAGTTTGGGTCAATATTCAACTTTAACATAATGTCAGCCTTCTTGGATGGCAGCCATTACCAGAAATCACAAAAATGGCAATTATAACTCATAGAGTCAACATAAAGACTTGCAACAAAATCAAACCCCACTAAGTTTGGGTCAATCATAGTTGCACATAGAAATCGTATAACATTCATGTGTGGTGCCATCAAATCCATCGAATCCCCCCCCCCTCCTCCACGAATCACCTGTGTGTTTTACACTACCTGATATTTCTTTCAATTCTTGATGTTATTACTTGTTGATATATGATTCCATTCATTTTTGGATTGTTCTTATGCTTCACTTTTACATGATATTTTTGTAGGAGACCAGACCCAAATGAATCTTCAACAGACGTTCTCAGACCCTCAACGCACTAAACAAACATGTTTAATTGCAAGTCCTTAAATTTTATGTTATTTCTTTGCGGAGTTTACTGCGATGGAACTCAGAACTAGGGGAGTACTTTGTAATTGCATTGTGGAAAACCTCAGAAAGATTTGTTCTGCTGATAAAATTATTTCGAATCGACGATTGACTTTGGAGCCTACAAAAATATTCACGAGAAAATAGAATAGCCTTATAGGCTGTCTTACCCTTAGCTTCTGCAGCTTAATCACCCTATATATTGCCAAATAAGACAGTCTATAAAAGCAACTTGCATCTCAGTCCTTTTTTTGTGTGGCTTAATTTTATGTAGCCTGCAACACAGCGCTGTTGTATAAAATACAAATCATGCACTCTGTATTCACAGTCATTCTAGGTTTTTTTAGACGAATTTGACAAAATCAGTGATGCATAAATCACAAGCACAGTTAACTTCAGTATTGTGGTTAAAGAATCTGACTACTGTGCAAAAGATGGAATCTGAGCACATTAGAATAGTTTTAGAATTTTGCTTTATTGACATCTAATTAGACGAGAATTATGAAAAAACTAGAAAAAGTGGTCTGGTATGAGAACATTGAAACAAAAGTCGGTTACGCTGTTCGGATGGACACACAGAACAGGAAACAAACAGGGAAAGCAATTTAGATTTACTTTGTCAAGAATGCTGTATGAATAGTAGTTTAAATGAAAGAAACCAATGTAGGCAAAGAAAAATTAATGCAAAGAAATCCTATTAACAAAGTTCGGTGTTCGCTTTCCAGTATTTTTAATACAAGGGATTTTGAGGAATATCAAATTGTTTCAAGAGGTATCCAAACCAGTCTCTGATTCTTTTGCCGAATTAAAATTCCAGATAGATTTTGATCATATGAAATTGCCATATTAGGAAAGCCCATGTTTCCTGGAGGCTGGGAAATAACATTGAGTGATTAATGAAACAAGGCTGCAAGCTCTAATGAATCTTGAATTGTTCAGGTAATTATCTGTCATAGAAAATTGAAATTTATACTCTCTAAGTAAGAGTAAGCCATTTAAAGTATAAATTTTTAAAACCGTGGGATAATATGACCGAACATCAAGATTTTTTGGCGGGGTTTTGTCTTCCTCAACGCACCTTGCTTCGGCTATAATTAGAGGAGTGATTTAAACTAGAGTTTGCATTGGAATTTTGCGCAAGATATGATCGTTTTCCTAACAAAAGGAAGCTGTATTTTTACAGTTGACTTTGAAAGTGCTTCTTCAAATACCAAATTTAAAATTTAGAATAACATCCATTGCTTCTGTTTTCAGATTTCTCAGCACAAAGAAGCTACATCAACAAAGCTATTACTGTCAGTAGTAACCTCATTCAGTGTCAACAAAAGGGCAATTAGCAAAGGCATCGGATTTCTGGAGATCAATTTCCCGCTTTGTGTTTCTATGAGGATTTGTCTATTCTGAGGAAAAGTCTGCCCCATGCGCAAATATTGTCATTACCTTCAAAGGCATACCTGCTATGATTTTTTGATAACTCATTTCATTCAAATCAAAGTTTCGGTGCTCTATATCTTCTCTCAAACCTTCTTTACCTTTTCGTCAATGTAAGATTAAATAAGGTATGCTATCAAGTTCTCCAAAAGAACAAATTAGTTTGTGAAGAAGTATTGAAAAGTATGGATGTTGAGAACGACGGAAGCCGTATCCTGGAGAGAAGATTCAATTAGTGTAAGTGTCAGTCTGGCTTGCTAGGGCCTATTTCAAGGTTTTACACTTAGTCGAAGGATCTTAAGCTGGTGAGGTTGTTATTATAAAATACGTGAACAGAGCTCCAGACAATTTGCTAAACACTTTACGGACGTAAAGTTAATTGTAGAAAACAGGAATTTCGAGTTCAAGGTCGCCGACAGGATACAAACTTGTTGAACTTAGAATCTTTATTGTCACTTTACGAATGTAGTTGACGTACACAATGTTTTCAGCAATGTTTGTCTGTCCACAGGGGGTCCCTATTCCGTGATGCACTTGAAACTTATCTCATAATACAGTAGGATCGGTTCCCTCCTTGGGAGGACTAGGGCTGGGAGGACCAGACCCCATGGAAATGACGAGGCCAGCAAGAACTCGGTCTTCTTACCCTGTTTTGGACATTGGTTAGTTTTGATATTCACCAATTAGTACAGAAAGAAATATACAAAGACTAGTCAGTGTAGATTATCCCGCATCTCCTGGTATGCTTCTGACCATTTGTCACAAATATTCAGAGGTAATATGGCAATAGATAGAGATGATCTCCCAACATTCGTGGTCAATAGGATTCATATAGCATCAAACGTTTCCCGGCAACTTGTTAGAAATATTTTCGGCACCCAGGTATATCTACTCGCATGAGAATGACTTTGGGGATACCCTAATATGACCTTGGTAACATCATTTCAGGTGGTGTAAAAGGGTACCTTCATATTCAGGAATACGAAATGCAAATAGAGATTTTTAACTTGGAACATCATTCACACTGTAGCCAGACTTTGCAGACAGGCAATTCTCGTATGTTCATAGGACCATGAGACCTGAAGTTTTTGTTTCAGGATGTCCACATCACCTGGCCACCTTGGGAATGTTACCGTACATATTTTCTCGAACCTGTTTCAGATTACATAAGACAATTAAAAAGATACACCTTCTATTCAAATACCTATGACTAGGCTATCTGGGGGGCGTTCCCTTGACATTGAAAACAGACGAGATATGGAACATCTTATGAATGTTTAGCTCTAATTATCGAAAGCAAGATAATGATAAGATTTGTGGACAGGAATACAAATATTACAATTTTTGACAGCAGTGTTGAATGATGACCCGTGTCAGGGATACTTGGGTTTCACACTTGGATAACAGAACTTTAAATGCCATGCGCTACAGAAAGTAGTTCCAACCACAAATTGACCCAAACCAAGGTAGAATTAGACCCCTGAAGTACAAGGTTCACCAATGCATTTGGGTAAACGAAATTTATGAAAGATTTTGTGTGTACACCGCGCTATGATTACATGAAGGGATACAACTTCATTTAGTATTCAGAGCAGGTGTACAACTCATTAAGCATGTGTACAGGAGTTTTGATGTGTGTCAGCCATTATGTTTGTTTGGTGATATGTAAAATTTCTTTTTATTGACTGTGTGTAATAATGATAAGCCAATGATGTTCCTTTTGTGATGCTGTTTCGGCACAATCTAGATCTAGGCTGTGAAATAAAACCATAACATAGATTGACGGTCGGGGTGTAAAGGGAACTTCGGTCAGTTGCAATATTCCACTGACCAATAGCAATTCATTCTGAATGTCAAGTATCCATTGAAATTTCTTGGGGGAACAAACAGTTTTGAATTGTTGTAAAATGTAAATTAAAATGAAAAAGGAGTCAATTTAATTTAATATTTCTATCTGAAAAACTTACATTTTAACAGTTAACTATCCAAAGTGTAAAGTTTACACAAATTTTGCTATCCCAATCTTGAGCAAAATTGATATTGCCATTGGTTTCAATGGGCTAGGGCCAAATTTTATAATTCAAATACTTAAAAACAGAACAGTGCATCTTTTCCAAACTTCACTGAGTTATTACTATTGCCATTATGGACAATAAGTTATTTCATTCAGTCGAGTGAGTACAGCTTAATTGCAGGATTGACTTCGGAATGCAATGACTGAATCAGCCCTGTACAGAATTTTGTGTTCACTTTCTGACATACAGAAAGAGACATTTGAGTTTTTCACGATAGGCGTTTCTGTCAGATTATCTGACAGATCTTTGCACAGGAAAGAGCAAAAAAAATTCATCAAAAATTGCCCCCAGTTGGGTTTGAAACCAGGACCTCCGAATCTTGAGACCAATGCTCTACCCCTGAGCAAAGTCAACATTCAGTTGCCAGCCCGAATCTTCGTGGCCTTTATAAAGTCATGCTCTATTGATTCTAGAAATGAGCAAAATCCAACATGTGAAGTGGTGCATGAAACATAGCTCACTTCAGAAATCTCCTGCCCAACAGATCTCTCCCTAGCTCAGGGGTAGAGCATTGGTCTCAGGATCAGGAAGTCCTGGTTTCAAACGCCACTGGGGGCAATTTTT
>JBCAUG010542738.1:0-14800 GCA_038406175.1 Haplosyllis leylae | reverse complement strand
ATCAAAGCTACACTGCCTAAATAAGACATACATTTCAGAAGACTTTGATATTTGTGGATAATAGGCATGAAAATCAGTGATTCCACTGATTTATGTTGGGGCAGAATTTATGGATTTCCTCGCAAATGGCAGAATTCATTGAACTTCCTCCAGGGTGTTGACCATGGTGCGATTTCGATCAATGCATTATCAAATCCTTGCAGGACACGCGGAGATGGCCATTTTGGCAGGGGTACGGTGTCACTAGAGATGTTTACTTGGCTTCACTTGAGTAATCAAGTCAAGGTTGATTGCACTGTAATTCGCGGGGAGACGCGGTGTTTGTTTTAGTGAATAAAGTTTAAAGTGGTGGATCAGTTGTAATTGGCTTTGGGTTAATGGGCGTAACCACCTATAAAAGCTCGTGATGAACATTACACATCTGTGAAACAAAGCGCTTCAAGTTGATAACTTCATGCAGGAAATTGCTTTTGTTTCCACAGAACAAACTAACTAAGAATATAATTGCAATGGGAACATTTTCTGACATGAAATTGAATAATTCTCAAGGATTTACCGCCCGCGTACGAAGTGGAGGGGGAGGGGATAGGAGAGCGGGAGAGGAGGGGAGAGAGGGGATGGGGAGGGGTAGGGGAGCGAGGGGAGATGAGAAGGAGTGGGGGAGGGGAAGGGGAGGCCTCTCCATCCGCCTGTTTTGAAACTAGTGTTTCCCCTAGTGTCAAAATTAGGCACAGTGCGCCAATACTTGAAATACAATGCAATGGGTGGATGCGTGGCGATTTACTGACAGTTAATTTTTATGCTCATGAAAAAGGTTTTGATGCAGTGTTGAAATAATTTTCAATGGCAAGATTCTGATATCTGAGTTTTTTTTAAAATGTTTGCATTCAGATCTCATTTCATTTTTCCAGTGACTGAATGAAATATTTACCGCCCACGTACGAAGTGGGGGGGGGGGCTAGGAGAGGGGGGGGAGGAGGGGAGGGGAGGGGGGAAGGAGAGGGGGAGGAGAAGGGAGGGGAAGGGAAGGAGAGGCCCCCTCCATCCACCTTCCCTCCCTTCCCTCCCCCCAATCCTGACAGCACCTAGGACAGGATTAGTGACAGGATTAGAGGATACACCCTCCGCCTCTCAACCACACCCCACCCCACCCCTCCTCTACCCCCTCCCTCCCAGACGGGACAGAGCACGGACAGGATACGGCGCCGGAGGTACGCCTCTTGCGGTCATGCTAGAGAACTTTCTTGTTTTATTGTATTTGTATGCGTCTGAAATTAAGGTTGAGGAATGTAAGCAAATAATTCAGTAATTAATTGTGCACTCCTGAGAAAGTACTTTACATACAATCCTAATAACAAATGTGGTGCTTTGTTGAAGTTACCTGCAGTTTTCGTGACTTTCGAGACAGCCTTGAGTGAATTTAAAGGGTCACATTTGTTATAATTTGGGGATCCTGCTCTTGCGCCAGATCGGTGTTGATGGCATAAACGGAAAGCAAATATTTTTTGAAAATTCTCAGAAAATATTAGACAGGAGTTCTGTTAAAATTGAATGAGAAATAATCAACTTACCTAATGACCCTAAAGGTTGATTTGAAACCATTTGAGGCTGAACATCTGTAGCATAATGTGGGTGTCCGTCAGCCTTACAGAAATGGAAGGTTCCACACACGGACAGAACGATTGCCACGAAAGCAACAAGTGACATATCAAATGCTTTTTTCAAATGAAATGTTCTCTGTTGGTAATCAAATCTCCAGCAGCAATGTGAATGAATTGTGCACTCTTTTAAATCAAACACAATACTTCTTTCGCAACTATGGTTAATCACTATCAAATGTGAGTTGATAAATAATGACACAAAATGTAATATTTTCGAAATTGTTCGCTCGAAATTGCCCAACCACACCAGACTGCTTGATAAAGACTCTACTTTGTTTGTTAATTGTAAGGAATAGGAATGGTCGTCTGCACAGAGGTAAGACTTAGCAAATCAGGAAAGAAATTAACTGCCTCCATTTAGGAACAGATTAGAAAAAGCTGTCGGACGCGAAAATGTAGTATTTTGCAGTCCTTACTGCTCCTGGTTGACAATCAAGGGTCATGGATGCAAGAAAGGATCAATTTGCCGAGCCAGAGTGGCCGAATGGCACACAGTACTGTGCTCGCCGTACAGATGGTAGCGGTTCGAGCCCCGAACCTCCACCAATGTTTTTGGACACATCTCCAAGTATGTGGATTGAAAGGGCTTGGCTGCCATGTTGACCTCTATACAGTCAGCCAGTGTTGCACCAGACATGAATCTGAGGATCACACACACACCACTTCTTTCCCTTCTGCTTGGAGCATATTTGATAACTGAAGAAAGTTTCCAGGCAGTGGGTAACAGCTTTTGTAACTGTGGCACCCTACATGAAGTTCCAGAAATTTATATTTTAGGAACAAAGTCAGTCAGTAAATTCTAATCCCCATTGTAGTTTATGGGAGGAATTTTGATATTTTCTTTTTGGACACTTTTCCAGTTGAGAGCCACTAATTATGGAAAGACAATTATTTGACTTCATGACATTTAGACTCAAAATTGGTCAGTCATTTCTGACTAATCTCTACAAACTGTTTCAAACCAGTTTAACTAAGTTTCGGTGATCAATAAATTCTGAATATACATTGCTAAATTCATGACTGTGACTAATCTAATTTGACCAGAACTCATATAACTGGTGCCATTCTCATTAAGATTAAGCAAATTCTGGCAAGAACTTGACTGACACCAATTCAGGTTTTTCATTCTCAACCTTATTCTGGCAACATTGTGTTAAAAGTGTAAGTTCATGTTTTCTTTATACATTCAGGTTTAAAATATGAGATCTGAAGAATGAATTCCTTAGCTGTAAAAATATACTAATTTTGTACATAATTATTAAAATCTGGTCAGCAAAAATGAATTCAAAATATCAAATTTAACCTTAACTTTTAGGTTCTGTTAATTATTTAACACAAAATTGGCAGATCTGCCAGAATAAGGTTGAAAACGAAAACCCCTATTGAGCAGTCAGAATTGTGCATGAACAGTGATCAGAATTTTCTGAGTCTGAGAATGTTTCTCTAATTTTTAAACTTCTTTTAATTTTTTACCTTGTGACTCAGATTACAGCGCTAATACATAAGACTTTATGTGAGAAATGATGCGATAAATCCACTGGTAGAAGAGTCATGATAAAAAGTCTAAAATTCCCATTAAAACTATGAACTTACTGTGTACTATTTGAACCTTTTACTGAGTAAAGGTGCCCAGACTTCCTACCCATAAGTATCCCATGATACCACAACTCTCATTTGTTTGGAACACTACCATGTTGTGCCTCCATCGTCCCTGGTTCCTGTGTGAAAAAGAGTGGTGATTCAAGAAGGCTGGTTTTTAAAGCCTACAGTTACACTTCGCAGATGTTCAGCCATCAGTGATCGGGTACTTTTCATTGACATTTTTAAAACACAATATAACAAAACAGTTATTAATATGTAACCTGATAAGGATTCAAATTTCACTGTGAGGAGCAGAACTTTTTGGAAGTTAACCTGATACGTTTTTGTGTGTGCCAGTGTAAACTTGACTTTCAGTGTGAACCCGAATGAAAGTTTTGCGGTGGTTTAAGAGAGAAAATAAATGGCCTGTTTATGACCTGACACCTAGCATTTTTAACATGTTTGCAATGTGTGCATCATGTGGAGAGAATAGGGTCACTAGAGGGAAAGATCCCTTGATGGGCTGAGGTGGTTTAAGTAATGTGTCAAAATGTCAAAAAATAAATTGAAATAAATGAGTGATACATCTCTTGATATGGTTATATTAGGTAGGTTCTGTATGCGCTCGACATACCAATATCTCCGTATGTGATCATCTCGATGGACTGTAGTGATAACTCTAATGCATTTGTTGAGGTATCTGTACAGTAGATATTTATTGTAGTACTTCTAGTCGTAGTTACAGGTACATGGTGTAATACATAAAATCATGCCCAAAGGGGCTAATGAGTATCTTAAGTAACAAGTATCACAGTATGTGTCACACCCTGGTGGAGGGCACTCAGTGGGTAGGTCATTCATGCATGACTGTTGCCCACTTCAGTCAATTCGCATGTTTGGGATTATGCTTGCTCGGTACTTAGACATGATGAACCAGGGTCACTTAGTGCTACTGGAATCTGGCTATGACAGCCTCTCTGTCCCTTATGAAAAGACCTGTTATTATTTTCTAAGATGGTGATTATTCGGCTGGGTCAAATATTTTGCTTTTTGATACATTTTGCTACATTGTTGCTTGTGCAATTTATGATTATTTTACAAGTGCAAGTTTTGACCTTTTGGTCTCTTACTCTTTTATTCCTTTGGATTGATTGCTCGGTCATGGTCTGGGTTGCCATGTATAATTTAAGATAGTTTATCAGTGTGTGTTTCACATTTATGTGTTTCATGAGGTGGATCTATGTTCCAGATTTTCTAGTTGCTATTCCAGGGAATTCCACAGTACTTTCCTGAAATGTCCTTTGATCTTTGGCAGCTACCCTTGGTGTGTTTCTCACCTTTCGCCATGTTTCTTGTTGGGTCACAGGTGCATTGTTTCCCTTCATGTATCTGTTTGACTGAATCTGCCTCTAGTTTTGATTGGTTCTTTTGTTCCCATGGTTTTTTTTTTCACCATTGAGTCCAGTTGGCTGTTGGCCTTATACTTTTTGCTCATTTCTGTTATTCCAACTTCTGCTTTCCTGGAGTTCAGATGACAGAGCGCTGAAAGTGCATCAATTCACTGGTGATATGAAGATTTACTTTTGAGTTTGCTTTATATTGCCAGTGACTTGAAGTATTTGCAGTTTATAAACATCTGATATGCAAGGATCTGCATATTTCAACAGTTAGTATGTGGTCTTGGATTCTCTGGAACTCATCTTTGTTCACTTAGCAACTGTAATGTTGCTGTATGGGCTATTCTGGAATGTTTGAGACTAGTGGAGCTTGTTTTTGGAATGTTATGCACTTTTGGATTTGTGTGGTTTGCTGAATGGCAGGGTCAGAGGCATCTCCTTTTTGGGGTCACCTTGGTTGACTTCATTTTTGTCTTGGATTGTGTTGACTTCTGCGGCATTGTTCTGAGTTTCCACGAAGTCATCTTCCACATGGTGGCTTTCAATCCAGAGTTTCTGCACTGTGTCAAAACAGTCTTTGTATAATTTGAAATTCATTACTCTGTAGAGTACTTTGTTCCTTAGTTTGTAGGGTCATAGTCCCTTGATTATAAACATGCTTCCACCTGATCATATTCTGTGTGCCAGTGTATGGGTGACTGACATTTGGCTTTCAGTAAAGTTTTTGCTCTGGTGCAGTATTCACTGATGGTTTTGTCATCTGATTGTTTGAGTCCGGGATCAATTTTGCTTCTGGTTATGCCATGGTTGTTGGTGAGTTTGGCCTTTATTTGAGACCATTCTACATCTGGGTCTTCTAATATTGCATGGCTTATCATCTCGTGTTGTCTGCCAAGTGTGTGAAGCATGCCCAGTTCCACTTTGCAAGCACCATATAGCTTGGAGGAGTATGATTCGATTTGGCTGATAAATTGATTGATATTACCTTGTTTGCCATCGAATCTCGGTATGTTCTCAATCATTTGCCTGGCCATGTCCATATTATTGCATACTGTGCTTGGTTTGTCTTGGATGGGGTGGTATGCTGTCATGGTACCTGAGTTGAATGATAGTACCAATCCAGCACCAGAGTCTTTCCCGTTGTCTTTACCAGGTCTAACGATGGGGGTGAACTCTATGTATTTTGATGACCATTGCTCTTTGAATCTAGCCTTGTTCCTCTTTCTAGTGTCAGATTAGTTGGCTGTGGACCATTCCACTGTGGCCTGTTCACTGGTTATTGTGTTGTCCATTACTTGTGGAGCTGTGGACAGTATATCTGTGTCTTCATGACCTGTTTTAAAGTCCTCACTGGTCACCGAGTCTGCGAGTTGTCTGCATTTTGGGGTTACACTGTGTTCTCGCATGACCTCTATCAGACTGTTAATTTAATCTTTTTCTGTCATCACATCTGTGGTTAGGGTGTCTTGTTCATTCACAGACTTTATTTTGTCAACAATTGTTTGTACTAGATTGATGTAACATTGGTGATCTCTGATTTTGCTTGCTAGTTGCTCTTCTGATATTATATTTCTGATACCAGCTTGTATTTTCTCTCGGGTGGCTGATGCTGTTCTAGTTGCAAATGCCAGCAGTGTGTCCACCTTGATTTGTCTGTCATGGATGATGTGGCATCCTTGGCAAGTGGTATAATACTTGGCTGTGTTATCCCTGTGTGGGTCTTTGACTCAGATGTATGCTTTCCTTTCCGAGTGCCAACAGTACTGCAGTGATGTGTCCCCTAGGTTGATTCTGATGACATCGCCTGGTTTGAGTGGTGGCAAGGAGTGATTGATGATATACATAACTGACCTGCACTGTATTGAGGTTATTTTTCTTGTGAAATTTTGGAGTTTCATTCGCAAGGAATTCCACCTCTTCCACTGGTGATGATATAGGGTTTCTTAAAAGATCTTTTCCTGCCTGGTCCAGCTCTTTGAGCTGTTCCGACGCATATTGGTGTTGGACTCCCGACATTGTTGTAGGTGTTTGCAATTAGCGGCTGGCTGATAATTCATATTGGCTGCCTGTGTATTGTTCTGTGCATTTCACAAGTTCTGGGATTAACTCCTTAAGCTCTTCTCCACTGTTTGTGTTTGTGCAAGGGTTTTGCTCTTGAGATAATTTCTTGCTGTGTTTTCAACCGTTTTTTCCTGGTTGAATCAAAATTTGAATTTTCTTACATTAGCAAAAGTATGAGAAGAAAAAAAACTGTTTTTCTCCTTCTTGCTTACTTGTGTTGTTTTCTGCCTTCTGATACTGCAGGTTGCAAGATCCTGGTCATTATGGCACCAGTTGATACATCTCTTGATATGGTTATATTAGATAGGTTCTGTATGCATTCAACATACCAATATCTGCATGTGTGATTGTCTCAGCAGACTGTAGTGATAACTCTAATGCATTGGTTGAGGTATCTATACAGTAGATATTTATTGTAGTACTTCTAGTCATAGTTACAGGTTCATGGTGCAATACATAAAATCATGCCCAAAGGGCCTAACAAGTGTCTTAAGTAACAAGTATCACAGTGTGTGTCACACCCTGGCAGAGGGTGCTCAGTGGGTAGGTCATTTATGTGTGACTGTTGCCCACTTTGGTCAATTCGCATGTTTGGGATTATGGTTGCTCAGTACTTAGACATGATGAACCGGGGTCGCTTAGTGCTACAGGAATCTGGCTATGACAATTTCTATTTGTCTACTTGTACTGTATGTTAGAGACTACCTAAGACAGATACATTAACAGGTTACAACATTTGAAACATCAGAGCAAAAAGAAATTTTTTGCCTTGAATAATGAGAATTTTAACATCACAAGACCTTGTTTCAAATGAAAAGCTTTTTTATTCCAAATCAGAGAATTTCCCTCAGCCCTTTGCTTTTAACCATCATTATGTGTAACAATATTCAATGGACAACAATGTGTGTACTAAATTTAAATATTAAATTTACTCATATCTGCACACAAAATTCACACAAATTCTACTTTTTTATTATTGTGATACTGAATCTTATGGTGTCAAAAAAGTAAAAAGTACAAGAAAACCAACTGAAGACACATAATCTATGGAACATTTATATCACAGAGGCAGACTTTTGTAATTTAATTTTAATTTACCACGACCGTGTGGTAACCTTTACCTTTAAAACAAACAACAACCATGCATGAACGGGAAATGGTGCGAAATATGCTATTTTTGTGCGCGTATTACCAATTATTTACTACATGTATGGCCTTGACTTTGAATTTGCATGTACAAAAGATGAAATTCTTAACCCAAAGAATTTTGCATAGTTTTGAAATCAGGCACACAAAAGATAGATATAAAATAATTTAAGATCATGCATTTTGTAAATCAAGGATTTTAATCTTTTAAATTTGTCCATTTGTATTGTAAGTTAGAGACTATCTGAGCTACATTATAAAATACATTACATGTAGATGCCAAACTGATGTCAGTTATAATTTTTAAAAACACATCAAAATAAACTGATGTGTTCACAAACTGTAGAATCATGTGTTTTTGAATGACCCCCTAGAAGTAATGCTAGATGATTACGTACTAAAGTACAGTGTTTGTCTCATCCAAACCATTGGCTGATCCAAGGGGGCGCCGGGGATGTGTGCCCCCCCCGGGTCCAAATTCTTTCATTTTCATGCAGTGTTTTGGGAAAAATTTGGTCAAATAATAGGTTGGCGCCCCCCCCCCTCTTGGAGGTTGGCCCCCTCGTCTGGGAAATCTTGGATCCGCTACGGGAAACTGGAATAAAATCACTGTTGACACTGGTGTAAATGAACTAGAAAATATAATGAAGCCTGCACAATATTCATGATTTCAGGAGGGAACTGAAACCAATGTTATCTTCAAGTAAAACTATTTTCTGTGGTATTTGACTGGAATACATCCGTTTTTCTGGCTAAAATTGGACTGCTGAAGCAAGATAATATTTCCTTCAAGTCACTTCGAAATTTCTGTCCACTCAGACAATACAATAAAAAGTTTACTCCGCTGTTGGTAGCGTACAGTTTAGAAGTAATTTGATAAAGAAACATTGAATTAGCATATTCAAAGGGAGTATCTCGCTTCACAAAAGCTACATATATAAATCTAAAGTATGTCGGACAAAGTAGAATCAAAAACAGTGTTGTAACTAATAGCAACATGACTGTCAATTGATTTTCAGCGTTTTTCATGGTTTTCTGCCTTGCATCCATTCCTTGATTTGTTGTCGGACCGGTAGTTGTAATGTTGTGTCTGAACATTTTACGACTTTCTTGCACAGTTTTGACAATGACGCAGTTCATGTAAATTAACATTGTGAAAGGAAAAACAGCATTCAGAACAAAACTAAACCATGAATACAATTTCGTCATTGGACTCTCAACAGCATATGTGAAGCACTGTCCTTCAACTACCAAAGTAAGTAAAAGATGGGGAGAATTGTAAATTAAAGCAAATATAGATAAACCCGCTGTGATCAGTTTTGCTCTTCTAGGAGTGCTGTAAGCGGCTGCCATATGTGGCCATTTTATCGCAATGTACTTGTCGATTGTCATTGCTAAAATTTGAAGTGTTGTATTTTGTAAGGCAAACAAAACTAAAACAGCAGCAAGTTTACATTGCAAGTTATGCCATTCTTGTATTTTCAGGCCAACTATTAACAAAGTGTGAAAACACAGGCACATCATGAGATTATCATTGATACTTATAGCTGCCATATAAATACAAGTTGACATTTTCCTGTTGTTGGATTTTATCATCACAAGAAATGATAAAGTGTTACCAACCAATCCTATTGGTACCAGAATTGGAAACCAGTAAGTGTCAATAATAGTAGCAATTTTAAAAGTGGTGTAGGTTTCAACTTGTTGCATGAAACTATCTTTTGTTGTCATTTCTGGAATTTCCTTCCCTGTACTCACAATATTCAGAAAAGATGCTACATCATTGTCATACATCATGGATTCCATGGCAAGTGTTTGAGTAGACAAGAAAACACTACTTTGATAATGATTCTGAGGGATCCTCTCCAAAGTGTGGCAGTACAACACCTTCTCTTCAGGATACTACCTGTAAACCAAAAATCACTTTTTATTGTAAAGTAACTGAATGTATCTGCAATAATCTAAGATCAATAATCAAAGATCTATGTTTTTCGGCATAAAAATTAATGCAAAGTTTGTCCTTTATACTTTATAACAATTTAGTCCAGTTATAGCACTTGAATGTAGGGTTTTACCCATTTTCTACCATATCCTTGTGATGCGTAAGACAAGGAATGAAATGGGCAAAGAAATTTCTGATTGATTTAATAAGATCAAGATTTATTGCTTCAAATGTTTGTGCCTACAGGCTTGCATATTTGACCACTGATTCCTAATTCCAAAATTTACAATGTTCCCTGGATGATCTATGCGGTGTTTCTCTGTGACTTTTTCAGCATTTTAAGTAGATTCTAATGATTCTATCATTGTGCAATTAGTACAGGTTAAAGGGATACTTTATTTTAATAAATATAGATAAAGTGAAAACAAATAGTAAATCAAAATAGATATTTACCTGATTATGACAGAAATGTCAAATAATATTGCATTTTGTTGAATTCAACTAGGTCAGCACTACAAAAACACCTTGTACTCTTTGAAACAGAACTAAAATGTCTGATAAAAATGCTACAGCTTCTTTCATAAGTGTAATAAAGTGACATGATTCGAAATAAAATTCTAACATTATTTAAATGTTCGACTGCAGCTTTAACGGTACACAGAAACCACTGACTCAGGATTGCATTCAGCAATCGCCTTTAAAAAATTTACTCAAAAAAGGAAATACACATGGAAAGAAAAAATATTTTGCAAGAAATGGGATTGAATTGTGTACAGTCTGAAATTTCAGAATTTATTTTCACATTATTGATTATTGGGAAAATGGTTTAAGTGCATTTCTCTGAAGCATTAATTTCTACTATCTGTAAATATGTTTAAATTTAAGTGCCTACCTACCATGTGCCAGTCTGTGTACCATGGGTATTTTAATGTTACAGGAAAAGTTTTTTCCTTTTGTCCCAAGTACTTCAAGTGCCTTTGACGAAAATGTATTTCCGTTGTCTCAAATTTGTGGCTTCAGTCTCACAATTTAACAGTTTTATCCAAAAACTTGTGCGTACACTGTAATCGGAGGAGCTGCCGTCTCGGGACACGTTACAGCAAAATTCAACGCCGACACGTTTCAGGAAAATTACACATGACTCGAGTTTTTCCTGATGAGATTCTGTAGAATTCTACAGAATTTAAAATAAAAATTTGTAAAAAGTGGTATTTGAACCCACCACCTCTTGCTTAAGAGTCAGAGGTGCTTGCAGAGCACCACAAAGACAGAGGTAACAGAGAGAACATTCAAATGGATCCCAATTCATGCTTTGGTGATTTATCACATTCTATAGAATTCCATAGAATTCTACAGGATACATCTTCATAAGGAAAAACTCGAATCTTGCTTTACATTCTTGATGTAGATAATTGTAAAAAGAAATATGTTATAACTTTAATATCATAATCTCGTACTTTTACATGACACATTTATTTCTACTTTTGTAGGATGCCACACCCAGGTAGCCATATCTTGTGAATAAGTTACAAAGTTTGACACAAGAATAGAAAATGGCATTTTTTTTCTCCAGTAAAGTATATTTAGGAATACAGAATCAAATCCCAAGAAACTTGTTCATTCGGAATGATCTGTAGTCAAGAATTGCAATTATCATAGAGCCTTTGCATCAATGGCATTGATTATTAGCAAAATCATTTTGGTAAGTGGAATTGGTCTGACTTTGTTGGTTGTCTTTAAATCTGGAACAATAATGATCCAAATAAGGAAGATTTAATACTTGTAGACGAATGTTGATATTTGTCTTTGATTTATTAATTGACGAGTGTCTTTCCTGTTCATCTGATAGATGCGTTTCATTGGTATTTTATGGCATTCGCAACGTACTTTTTGCGATTGGCATTTTTTGGTCAGGGAACTCACAGGTTACACACATTGGCTGACTCATGTGTATACCTTGGCATGTAACTCTTGAAAAGTTAGAACATGAATCTGGCAATAATAACCCTTCTTGTATTTTATTAGGAAATTATTTCCAGATAATTTCACATATTTCAGCCTCTGATTCTGTGGTGAACCATAGATGAATTACACAGGGCTGAGTTTCACAAGGACAGCTCACAGTACATACATCATCAGTGTCAGCATCATTCACCATCTCACACTCCGTTTGATGGGGACAAACAGATGTAGCGTTAAACAGAGTTGATATTATCACTTCCTGTCGAAACACTAAACAATCTGTGACACTTTTGACCTTCATATCCAGGATGGGATCCTTTATACTTGTTGACGTCAAATAAAGACTGACGTCATCACGTTTGTCTATGTTACTTTCACGGTCTTTAAGTCCAAAACAAGTTCCATCATTTCCATCCAGGACATTTCTAGACCTAGAATGTTCCACTTTATTGTTCAGGGTGAGTAAATCTGAAACAAAACAATGCAATGAGCTTATTTCCAGAAAGGTAACACAAAATTTCAAATTCAAAGAAAACTGCACATGCAAAAAATTCGCAGACCAACTGTAGGAACACACTTACCACCTTTTGTGATGAAACTTATTTCAGCGATGCCGTTGTTTGTTTGTGAATGGACTGAAACTATTTGTACTCGAACTGTTGATACTACAATGTGCCAAAAATAGCCGTCATTATTCCTTATCGGTACAGACAAAGTCTGAAATTTTGACTAATTGACAGTGAATGTTCTTATTTACTTGAGCAAAATAACGATAACAATTTCATTCTGTATAATTGGTTACCAACAACAACACGTTTACAAGTATAGACATTTACATGCTTCTGAGCATCTTACCATTTCAATGCTTTCGTCAAAGAGGATGCTGATACTCTCAACTAACGCTACTTGGTGCCACCGGGGTAGTAGTTCTATGCGGTGAATTGCGTAACTCTGTGAGGAAAGTTAAGGACTAAATCTGATAGAACCCTAATGAGGGGGTAGCTTTGATAGTCATCTTTAGTCAGCCTGTGGCAATTTTGGTCGGCCACTTTCGCATGAGTGATGCTCGGGACAGAATATACACCCTGCAGGAATTTCAGTAAATTCTGCCAATTGTGAGGAAATCAATAAATTCCATCTAGATGTTTTTCAATGCTCCAATGCAAAGTATATATGGGAATTTCATATTTCAAATTGTGCAGAACTAACCAGTGATTAAATGCTGTTAATTCCTACATAAAAATACATGAATTAGTGAGTAGATCCAAGCTACATTGCCAATTTCAAATTTTCAATTTGTAAATGAGCTAAATGTCAATAAATTCTGACTGCACATTCTGCCTAACCAATTGTTTTCAGATTTAGATGGAATTTACTGATTCACAATATTTACCTAGTCCAAATTTATTCAGTCCCAATGGGAATTGCAATGGTTTGGACAGTTATGAGTCCTTAAGTAGAATTTACTGACTGTATAAACTTGTTGAAACTGGATTAAACTGGTTTATTGTCATCAGTCAAAGTTACTGACCTCCAAAAAGCATATGGTTCTGAAATCTATTATTGTTGCCAATATTATCTTTCAATATGTCTATGAAATTAAGCCAACTAATTGGACATCTGAGCTACAGTGGCCAAATAAGACATACATTTCAGATGACTTTGATATTTGTGGATATTCCACCAAAAATGAGCATTAAAACCAGCCCTCTCATGGACTTTATATTGGGATATAATTTACTGGTCATCTCGCAAATGGCGGAATTTCCTGAACTTCCTGACGGGTGGATTAGTAAAACTCAGAAAGGAGGGGATTTTAGTCTCCAACAGTAGTAACGACAGTAGTTTTTCAGATTTTTTGCACAGTGGCAAAAGTTGATTGATGCAAGAAATGTCTGGTAATCAACTTTAAAAATGAGGATGTGTTGTGGTTTTTATATTTGGTGACTTGTAGAGAGTTATTTTATTGGTTTACGGTGGGGTTTTTACCCAAAAATTTTCCGCACAAGATGAAAAATATCATTTCACACACAGTGACATGTTTAGAAATCTAAAATCTTTAAGTCCAAATCTAGATCTAATTGTTTTGGATTTAGATCAAGATCTAAATTTTTTCTGAGTCTAAATGTAAATCTATTTCTTTTCAAAGTTTAGATCTGGATCTAATTTATTTGACTTCTCTAATGTTTGTTTCAATCTGGATTCAATATCACGTGCAGGCAACAAGTCACCAAAGTGAAATTCTTCACTCCTTGATATTTTGATATGTTACGCCCTGGCTGATTAAAGACGATCACCAAAATAAAGTACACTGTGTGTCAAAAAAAATAATTACGCAATATCTCAAATAATTTTACCTTGTCAAAGTTCAGACGGATCCAATCTCCGATTCCTGAACCACGCACAGCCCATTCGTTCAGTGCTGTCGCTCCTAGTCCGTCGGTGGCTTTCTCACAGGAATACTCGGTTGAGTACTCAGCAGACTGTTCACAGCTTATAACTGTAGCACGCTGATCAGCTGTATAATAATGCATAATAGTACCATTGGGGGTGTGTACCATATTGACAACAAATTGTATTTGAGTTCTACCCTTCGAAACGAAAACCATAGTACAGAACGAATTGCATTTGAAATAGTATTGATATGACAGGAGAAATACGTATTAAGTTTTTTGTGGAAAATAAACACCACCCATTATTAGATGACATTTGTAATGAGTAAGTAAGTTTATAAGTAAGTATATTGCGATGAGTGACTGAACCTGCATCAAGATTCAGATCGTAGACGGTAGCGGTGTCGTGTCCTCCACACTGCAGTGCTGGATCTCCCGCGCAAGGTGTGGAACACAATCCGTCGTCAAGCTGGAACAACAGGCCCGTTCGGTTTGTGCATAAACAAGTATTGCCGCCACTCATCTCAGCGTATCGGAAGAACTGTTTAACATTATATTAATCAAGTTTCAAAGAAAAACAAATGTCATAGTGTGAACAAAATTCACAAATACTGTTTATGGTCATACATCTCTCTATTTTTCTTTTATACTGCAACC
>JBCAUG010542737.1:0-29465 GCA_038406175.1 Haplosyllis leylae | reverse complement strand
TGAACTTTTACAAAAATACAATCAAAGTCATTCAAACATCTAAAATAAAAATAACAACAACAGCTCTGCATAAAGCCCCTGGGCTTCTTGTTAAGTTTTTGTTTTAGATGATTGGTCAGATTTCGATGTGGAAGAATTTCAGGCATTTGAAAAAAGACTAAAACCAGGTGTTGCCTCTGAGAACCCAATACATGTTGTTGATAACAGAAGAGTGGGAAACAAGGAGAAATTTCCTATTGTATTATAAGAATGAATATTCTTACTATAGCAAGTTTTTTGGTGAATGTTAGAAACTGCATAAACTATTTGAGAGAAGTAAACTTATTGGCAAAAAGTTTAAAAAGTTGTGGTACGGAATGCAGTTTACACAATGACAACGGACAAGATGGTGAAATATTTCATTGCCTTAAATGCAAAAAGAAGAAATCAATTAGAACTGGGTCTTTTTTTGTACGAACAAAACTGAAGTTATCAATTGTTTTAGGAATTATTTATTACTTCACAACTGGAGTTCAAGCAAAACAGTGTGCTGAACATTTAAAAGGATATGTTTCAAAGAATGCAATTTTACAATGGTACACTTACTGCAGAGAAATCTGTTCTCTTCATTTACTAACAGATGGGAATATTAGACTTGGTAATGGAAATAACATTGTTCAAATTGACGAAACTTTCATCCGAGGGAAACTTAAATATGAGAGAGGTGCAAGAAAAAAGAGAACAAAGCCAACAATAATATTTGGAATGATAGACACAGTGACAAAAGATTGTTATGTTTGGATAGTTAATGATCGTTCTAGGGAAACATTGTTACCAATAATTTTGAGGTATGTAACACTAGGTAGTACAATTTATAGTGATGAAGCTCGAGCTTACTTTAGTCTGAATATGCATGGTTACAATCATAGTACAGTAAAGCATAAAGATGAATTTGTGGCAGTAGATGGTACTCATACCAATTCAATAGAAAATCTTTGGAGTCATCTCAAAATGGACTTTAAAAAAAATGGTATGAATACAGAAAATTTCCCTCTTCACCTTGATGAATTTGTGTACAGATTTAATAATAAGAAGTCTGGTGAAATGTATGAAACATTCATAAGAGACATTGCAAGGTACTATCCAGTTACCTAAATAAGAAGGTCTGGTAAAATTCTGCGGTACCTCATTTTGGAAATTTTCAAACAATTTTAGCAAAAAATCCTCTTGTTGAACATTAACTTTTTATTTGATATATCAAAGGTACTCAGTCAAATGTATACACATGCAATTTTTTGTAACTTTCTGAGAATTATTTATTGTCTACTTTTTACTGTTATTACGTCTGTCAAATTTCTTGAACGGACCTTGTGATAATTTTCAAACAATTTTAGCAAAAAATCCTCTTGTTGAACATTAACTTTTTATTTGATATATCAAAGGTACTTAGTCCAATGCATACACATGCAATTTTTTGTTACTTTCTGAGAATTATTTATTGTCTATTTTTTACTGTTATTACGTCTGTTAAATTTGTTGAACGGACCTTGTGAAGATTGCTAATAAGACTGTGATACCAATGTTACTTCACAGGGACAGTGTACAATATTTTCTTATCCGATGTCCATAAAACTGTGATACTAATGTAACTTTACAAAAACAATGTACAACTGTTTTGTACATGAATAAAATGTTAATTGTTCTTCTATGAGTCTCTTCTGCCGTACTTAATTGGGTTACCGTAAATGTTTTTGTACCTATTCATTGTGACCTGATAGCCATAGTATTTTGTCCATTTCCTTGGATTCTCTTCAAAAGCATTTAAGAAACCTTTCACTTCTCTGTATGCTGACTCATCATGACCAAGTTTCATCAAGTAAGCCCATTCCATGAAAATCTAGTGAATTTAATACAAAAAAAGAAGTTGGAACAGAAATTGACACGTTACTTTGGCATTTAAGTTAACTGGCTCATGGCCGCATATGAAGCAACAAGTGATCAAACGGCACATTCTGATGGTACTTTTGGAATGTTGCAAAGCTAGTTTTGTTGAAATTTTAAGATTTTTAGACGAGTCGTCTTGACGTGTGAACGTTGTAATTGCCCAAAAATTCCCTCCATAATTTCACTAAAAATGGCCGGCCAGAAGCATGTTCAGGAAATTGAGTCAGAAATAGAAATCTGGATTACTACAGCAACCGCCGTGAATATAGTGAAAAAAAAATTAGAAAAAGATCCAGTATCAAAGCCACAAGCAGTAGCATTTGAACAAATATTGTATTGGATTATTAATGAAGCAGAATGGTTGGAGAGTAAAAAGGAGAAAATGTTGGACAGACTTGATAACCTATAAGGTAATGAATCAATCGGAAAGTAACAAAAAAAAATGTTCCATGTATAGTAACTGGTTTTGACACTTATGTACCTGAGTCATTGTTAATATACAGTATATTTAAAAAATTTGTTCATCTAGATCTAGTTCAAAAAGTGACCATTTCAACAAAAATCCGTCTTATTTACTGTTTCTAATCGAAATATATGTGTATTTTGTGAAAGAAATTTTGGAAACTTACTACAGGGTTGAGTTCATTGACAAAAATGAATGCACATATTATTGGTCACCACCAGTGATCAATGTTTTGAGTCCAAAACAATCTTCTTATTTGGTGTGGCCACTTTGTAGCTGGACCAATAATATCCTGAATAATCATCCATTGTTCGTATATAGCTCTATTTCTTTTTTTTCTTTCAAATTCCATGCTTAATTCACTTTTGTAAATTTAAAAAAAGAACGTTCTTCCACCATAAATCAGTTAACAAGAATTTAATCAAATGCGGTAACAACGCACATTTAGTAAGACAAGCCAATATGGAATCATCCGCATTTAAACATTTTTTGTTAAATTCTAAATTTCAATTTTCGGTGTATTAACAGGAGAGAAGTGAAATAGATGTTAATCCTAAAGAAAGAAGAAATATTAGTGATTATTGTGGTAAGATTATTTTTTCTTACATTACTGTATATTTACAGTAACGTACCCATGCCGCTATTTAGTACCATTGCCCGTGTCATTCGACTTGTGTTTTCATCGTGCAATAGAACACATCCAAGCGTTTGTTAATTTTTTCCAGGAAATTTGTCTCATTTCTGAGAAGAGCTTGTGCAAATATATATGTCATGATAATAATGATGGTGATTAGGCCGAGGTCCCGAGGAGATTTTCTCTCAAATTAGTCAATTTCTTTCCTATGCTCTCTCTTCAGATTATGTAATCGCCTAAGGGTATATTCACGCTCTACGAATGAAACACGAAAGTAACGTCGAAAACAAAAAATGTTGCTACATTCTAGTGAAACCGCAAGGAAATATTCCCTCCTAACTCCATAAATATGTTCCAGTGGTTCACGGCAAAAGCAAATTTTTTCTTTCACATAGCTCACGGTCCCACCTTCGTGCATGTGTCATTTTGTTAATCTGTTGCTTTGAGATATGTGACGTTTGACCCCATGTTGTCAGTCAGAGCAAATTGTGACACACATTAGATGTGTGCAGTGTCGCTTCTTGCTTTGAGAGACCATCTGATGACAATGTCTTCCTGACATTCGCTTTCGGTCGCTTTAAATATCCTTTAATTCGACTCCAGTTCTCGTTTGACAAGCATGGTCCAAACAGAAAGTGTTTTTCATCAAACCGTTCATATTATATGATAGCTTGAAATCATCACAACCTCTGTAAAAGCGTGACTTGGAACATGTTTTTATGGACATTTCATCACCATTATCGTATTTTCCCGTGAATTTATTGAACTGTTAGCTGACTACTGAAAGGGTCCTAGAAAACCGATGATGACGACGTTCATATTAGGGACGTTTATTCTTAAGGAAATGCCATTTAGAAGTTCAAATGCACACCTGCATTACTGGCTTTAGCGATTATTTGGCTGGTTAAGTTTATTTTTAATTTATTGAAAGGTAATTGTAATTCCAGTATTCAGCCCATTTTAGTGTTAAGAAAAAATGTTTAACTAAAGATTCAAATCGGGATGAAAAAAATGACAAAAAGCTGGTTTACACCTGGAGATTTTGTCAAAACTCTCAATCTCATTGGTCACTCCCCAGACCCCATTTGTAAGGCGAATTCCAGGCTCTGGTGGCTCGGAAAAAGGTTACCTCAAGTGACATAATTTTGAGGATTCTCATCAATTAGAAAATACTCCGGAGCAGTAAATTAAATTTTCGTTTGATCCTTGTTGTAACTGAATATTTGCAATTAAATTCGCTTTCGTTCTATGTCACTCTGGACAAAAAATATATTTGTGAAAACATTATTCAATGAAGTGAATTATGACCGAAGAATTGTTTTTCCTCCAAATAGTGGCTGGGAAGAACTGTCCCTAATTTGTGTGACAAGAAAAAAACAAACAGGTGATAAATTTGTCAGCTTTCAATTGATCTGCAAATAATATTTTCGACAAAGGGAGAGTAATATCCACAATTCTCAAAATATTTGATGAAGAGCAAGTTATGGACAGTCTAGTTGTTTGAAATTGTTCTCGTGTAAAAGATAAAATTGTTCAGTTTTTCATGTCATTGCGCTGCGGAAAAAAATTGGCAAAATACAGGACGCAGGTGGATGTTCCTCCTGCTCTATCCGGGTTCGGATTAGAAAATAAGTGGTATTTTCCCTTCCTAAAAGGAAAGTGCCCCTTCCCAGAGCAGAATTTCCACCAAGTCCTTTTTTCTCAGGAAATTACTAAATTTAAATACACACCTGAAAAGCAGAGCAGTTTCATCTTTTCCATTATTTGACACTTAAAAATCACTTCATAAAGGACATAACTTTGTCAGCACAACTATACAAGAAATTGTACTCAATTTTGTCCACGACACAATTGCTTCTATTATTTATATTTCCCTAGTTTATTACTTTCTTAAGATAGTTAGCAAGGTTTTATATCAAGGAGTCCGATGCTAAAAACTGAGGCTTAAAATTGAAAGAATGCAGAAAAAGAACCAACCCCAAGCAATAAATAGTTCCTCAGTGATACAACCATCATTCGACATCAACCATATTTGTTTTAATTACTCTTTTGAGGAGACGAAAGTCAAAATTACCGCCCCAGATCATCCAGGCACTGAAACGCAAAACATTTTACTCCACAAATAACAATGAATCTGAATCCTAATTACAAAGAATAATAATTATTCATTTTGTCTAATGTCATTTACGAAGTACAATCATTCCCTCTATTCATCACCCATCACCTCTATTCTGCACAAGCCTGGGTCCCTCATTGCATTCAGGCCAGTCCAGCTTCAGATCCCTGGAACACAGATATTCATTTCCCCTCTCTGATTCCAACCCCCTAAAAAGATCCAAATTTTACCCTCATTAATCAGACTTTTGATCATAATTGTTTTTTGTTGTGCTTGTTAGGTTTTCTCCCCCAAGCTTTTTTCTCCTCTCTGTAATTGAAATATTTGGAACAATGGCAGTTGATTGTTTTGCCTGTAGCTGTCTGTCTGATATGTGTACAAGACCAGTAATGGGCTTTATCTGAAATATGCTTAAAATTCATAAAAGCCAATATCCCCTAAAAGCATTTCTGCCTGGAGATGAATTCCATTAAAAGATCAGAAAACCCTATGTACACGAATCTGTGACAAAGAGCTATACAGCTTGAAGAGACATAAGACACAAGAAACTCATTAGCTGTTTGATGTGACTAATTAGTAAATGCTTTTGTAAAGGAAGCAAAGTATTTAGAGACAAAGTATTTTTGTGAATGCTGTCAAAGCCTTTTGTTTTTGACGGAGACTTATGAGTAATGTAGGTGATACATGTAAAATGGATGGCATTTTCAAAGAGCAAATAGGTTTATGAGCAATTTTCCTGAACAAATTGGGTATGAATGACTATCGTTGGTGATGAAACTAAACAAAAAAGTTCACTTTGTAACTCTTTAAGCTATGATCGGAAGATTTACTTCCCAATTAGAGTTGATAAGCACCAAACAACCTTCATTATTCACTGCAACTGAACCAAAACTGCAGCCATCGTGATAACACAGTGGTGCTGAAGGGTGCTAATGAAAAGTCCTCAGTGATTAATGGAGGAGACGGTTATGATGAAGTTGAGCCATACTGCAGTCTCTTGTTTTAGAGTTAATTAAAGCACTTCAACCAAAAAGCTTACTTCATTAGCTGCGTAAGAAAAATTAATTTCAGTTTGTAGATCCACAAAAAGTCAATCAATTTGTATTGAAACATTTTCATGTGGCAGATTTTGATTTATGTATATCATACTAATCAACACAACAGACGCTCTTTCGTTATTGAATCTGAAATGTTTTGTTCACTTTTCACTTTTCAAATACTTTAAGTTCATACAATTCTGTGAGCAGTTCCTCTAGGTTTTTTCGCCACTTGAACCACTTACACATGGTTACATTGGACCCATAAGCTGCTTTGGATGATCCACAGAATTGATCTTGAATGCAGTACCTGCTTGACGGCTAATGGGGCTGGAACCAATTTTACAAGTACAAAAAGACCCGCTCATAAAACAAAACCTGCAAATAGCCCATCAGCAGTGGCAATTCTAAAATTTATCATGAGTGCACATTTCCTAAAAAATTTGAAATAGTTCAATATACACGTAAATAATGACAAAATTCTCCTCATTATGATTTTACTTATCTTCCAGATAAAAGAAACAATGACAGAGCACAGTGAAAAACAGACGATGTCTAATTCGCACAATGTTACTCTAATTAGTGCACGCAAGCGGCCATTTTCCGTAGTTGTAGATAATAATTTACTAAGACAGTTATTTCAGAGTTATTTGGCCCGAGAGACAGAAGTGTGAGTGAAGAGCGGAGTAAAAGGCACGTAACAGGGAGAAAAACGGGTCAGATGTGACTGGAACAATGGTGGAGAATCTTTTACAAACTTTTAATCTCAAACAAGCACTGCGTGTTCCGAGAATGGCCGGTCCTCCAGTGCAGTTAACAAAAACAAAATTAATCAAGGGTAGGGATTTTATGTAGTACAATTTATATAGTTTATGGTGGCGCCTTTGCCATAGCATTGTCTATAAGGGGAGTATTATTTCATCGCAATTTGCTGCCCCTTCGAAGTTATTGTGTAGGCCGATCTCTCTGCCCTTATGTTCTGGAAACTTGAGTGAAGTTGCTTATATTTCCCTTGGCCTGCTAGCAAGAAAATCTGTTTCAATCTTTCGGTGCCCTCAGCTGTGTAAAATACATTGCTTCCAGCAGTTTTCTGAATTTCATCCCTTCTTATCTTTCTCAATGCGCGGGAAATGACAAATACACATAATTTTCTCCACTAACTCTTGATCAGGCAAACCCTGTTAGTTTCTATTAGATACATCTAGGAGTGTAGTTACATCAGGGATGGGAAGCTGTTCAAATAGATTACAATGAAACACTGATGGTGGAGTGATGGGTCCGGGAAGTGGGCGGTGGATTGGTGAAGACGGGGGGATAGGGAGACAAGTAGGGCTGTTGGAAAGAAAGACAGACAAGTTGAATCTG
The DNA here is from genome assembly GCA_038406175.1 of Haplosyllis leylae. Classification (NCBI taxonomy): domain Eukaryota; kingdom Metazoa; phylum Annelida; class Polychaeta; order Phyllodocida; family Syllidae; genus Haplosyllis; species Haplosyllis leylae. The sequence continues at coordinate 21,927 of JBCAUG010542737.1, read as the reverse complement.
ACAGACATTATTATTTTACGTGTAGTAGACAGTTATGTCTAATTTGCTATTTCTGCAACATATTAATTGCATTTCCGAAGCTTGTGAATCAAAATGACACAGAAAATTTATTCTTGTGAGCACAGCTGAAAATTGTAGATGTGTTAATGTCAAACAAAGCTATACTGTTTTCAGTCGTTCAACACCAAAAGTACGGCAGTGAATAATTTGTAACCACTCATTTGGTTGAGTTGCACTGCAGTGTACAAGTAATACACTTTCAGGTCTCCTCGACGGGATAAAGCAGCACTTCGCAAATCAAATCTGTCCAAAAATGCCAACTGGTCATTGATGAAGGGGGGGGTATAAAGTGGCACGTTGTAAATCTGTCCTGATGTTAAGTTCTGTCCAAAAATGCCAACCTCTCATTTGGGGGGGGGGTGTAAAGTGGCACTTTGGAAATCTGAAGATCTGTCCAAAAATATCAACTTTTCATTTTCCGGGGGGGGGGGCTTTTTTCACACTACGGTGAAAGCGAAGGGGATGGCGATTGTTTTTCATGTGTGGTACAGTTACATTCAATGCATGCAGCTCCATTACCATCTGACATCATCCGTTTTTGCATTCATTTGCGTTAAATGTGAATAGATCTAAACCCTGAGCCCATTTGCTTCTGGAAAATGTGAGATTCCCTTTTGCGCGGCGCCATCAGACGTTTTAGAGATCGTAGGGTGCTCACTGGTCCACTTCGATAATTTGGTTTGAAATGCAGCAAAAAATTTAATGTAAAAATATTATTCGTGTGCGGAACAAGGTAATTCTTTGTATTCCAATACCAACTCCTCGTCATTTTCGCAAAGAAGTATTCAAAATAACAGAGATAGAGATAGATGTAAAATGAGCTGGGCGAATGCAAAGATTCCTTGGATAATATTGCGTAAACACAGGAAATGCGGACAAAGAATTCCGAAAAAAGGTGGCTTGAAAATGACAAAAGATCGGATATGAACAATCTCATTTTGCTGGTTTGAATCAGTTCCAGATTACATTGGATTTAAATTAAGCTTAATTGCAGTCCAATGTCCAGGGTCGGATGTCTGCGAATAAAGTTAAGCATTGTTTCTCCGCACATTCGAGTTTTTCCACTTTTCGTCAATTAAATTTGTCAACTTTGTACAGAATATTTTTAAATACTGATAATTATTCTTATGAAATACAGGTATTAGATTTACTTAGTACCTGTCTTTTATTTAAACAAATACCTAACAACTGTGGCGTGTACAACTGGTACATAATCGACTTGTATCACAAATTCGAAATTCTTATAAAAAGAAAAAACAATTTTAAATTTAACAAATTTGTGATACTATTTCAAAACGTAAAAACTCGAATTTTTTGCAACAAGATTGCAGAACCAGTAACCACTGATACTGCCCACTTTCTTCCCTTTCACTCAAAGGTATCAAATTTCTGGCAGAAAAACCAGGTGCTGAAATTCCAAACATCGCAATTTTATATCAAATGTTATTCTATTCTCACCGGTCAGAATTACATATACAGTGGGAGATTTTTATAGACTTCAATGTATTTGTCGTCTTTGAAAAAATAGATTAGTTCAAAAGTTACTTATACACTATTTATTGAAATAGTAATAATAACAAACAAAATCGTCATTTGATGAGCATTAAAATATTTGTATCCATTTGAAACTATATCGTTCCAGTATTTTCTTTTTGCAAAAAGTTTTGCAAGCAGTTTGCAATTTGTGGATCTAAAAGAGAATCAGTTGACCGTGCTAAACTGCAGCTTTTTCACTCTACCAATGCTTCTTGAAAAATATTTCTCCTAATGAAGCAAGTTACATCCCCCTGAGGAAACCCCTCTTATGAAGTACTCTCAGAGAAAAACTATAATCTGCAATTCAAATAAAATCATTAAGACATGTCGGAGCCGGGAAACATGCAGGAGACGTCTGTTAATTACAACGTTAATTACATCAAATATTCCGCAGTCATGTCTCGTGTGATGTATCGTATCTTCAAGCTGTTTGCACTTTTAATTTGAAAAGAAGGTTCCTGAAATTTTCTGGAGTTTCTGTTTTTGGTTTAGTATGGAGGCAAATTGTGTAAAATGTATTAGTTTCAATTGTCCTTGACCCTCCCATTGAAATGGACCATTCAATTAAAATTGAAAGCAAATACAATCATCGGAAAGGTTCCAAATTTAACAGAGGTTTTTTTCGGAATGATTGAGGTGGGATGTCAGACCAACGACAAGTCGGTAAAACAGACCAACAGAAAAGACAGACAAGCAGTCAAATAATACATCGATACACGAAGTGGAATAGACTGAAAAATGAACATAACTATCAAAAGATAACCAAACCATTAGGCTTAATTGCAAAAACATTAAAAAAAATGTTGTCATGGCAACTAATTAGACTTACAGGGTGTCCCGAGGGAAGAGTGCTATCTGGAAGGACGGGAACCAGGTAGAGGACGCTGAAGGACACATAGTCGCCTCTTCTATCCTGTCTCATTTCTACAAGAATACGTCTTGGGTACAGTGCGATTCTTCTTACTAATTGCTCATAAATCCTGGGATTTTCCCACGGAAATTATTCTCTTAATCAGGCTGTGCTTTTTAGGAAAAATCCTCAATGTATTGACGTTCTGTGCATCGGAGTAACTTGGTTTGATGCTTGAAAGGTAGTGTTTTTACTTTTTCATTTAACTAAACTGTACCTGGCAGTATTTTGTGGGGTGTAGAGACTTAAATCAAGCGATTATTAAAGAAATAGCCCCGAAATGAATGTCAACTCCTTGATCTTCAGTTGCCTATAAAGTCCGTGGACTGTACTGTGGTGGGGCAAAGTCAGTCTTCGAAAAAAAATCGGTGTTTAAAGGGTTTTGGGATCTTTGATTTTCTGGGTTGGAACCCAGAATTCATGGCTGGAACCCACCTATGCCATTCCTAACGATAAATTTTGAGCATCCAGATGCTGAAAGCCAAAATTTTGATCCGAGCACTCTTGATCGGCCACTATTTTCAAGAGACTTGGGATTCCTGACAAAGTCTCTCAAACAAGAATGCTTAGAAGCATTGTGTCGCACCCCATTTGCGTTTTTAAATTTGGTATCATTTTTTAGCTCAATAGACATGTGACTATACACATGGTTAGGTAGCTAGCAAGATATGTAGCTAGATAACTAGCTAAATATATATATATATATAGCGAGTGAAATGGATAGTTTGCTAACAGAGAGACAGAGACAGGTACACAAAATCTCATAAAATGCATTTTAAATTTTTTTTAAAAAAAAATCCAAGTTGCTCAGAATGCCTGAAACATGTTTCGGTTTTGGATTTTTTGAGATCTGATGAAATTTTGTAAGTGAGCACAAGCAAGCAACCATACAGACACCACATAGTGACCATATAAGTCCCTTCGTTCGTTGAGGCGGCGTGACTAAAAATTCACTTATTTGTACTGAACTATAAAAGTTTATTTCTTAATTATGACAGTATAAACATAACATACAACTACTTCCGGTTTCGACATTCACTTCTGGTCTGATATACTTTCAAGCATGCAAACACATCAACGTCATCTTATTGTAACGTCACACATGCGTAATTGAATATTTTTGAGTGAGATACTCGAAATTTGCTTTCCATTTCATTAAAACTGAAAGATAAATTTCATGAAATTATAATCTGCATAAAATACAAAATAGCACATTGATAAAAAATTAATTACAAATAGATCTAGCATAATTTTAACATATGAAACAATTAGGTTAAATTTTACACAGACCATTCTCAATGATTCATTATTTTTTGTACAAATTTACCGTATTTACTTTACAGGTGTGTGAATTATCAACATGTGCATTACAAACTTATTTGCTAATTAACCGTACAATCAACATTCGGAAAAATACAGTAGATACTCACTGTGGCGGTCACTCACCAATATTCTGATAAAGTAAAGAGACATTGTAACTGAAGAGATAACTCTTTCAAATACATTACGCTGACCTTTTTGAGCTTTAGTTTGTGGCTATTTCATTAAAAATGGCCGCGAAAGTGAAAACCCACTGTGTGCAAAAAATGTCAAATTAATGTAAATATATTTTAAATGGCACTAGAAAAATGGCAATTCAGTAATACTATTATGTATTTAATTACCCCAGATTAAACTTTCCTTCAATGCTATGGAATTATTTTCTTCTCAAATGGCAAAATAACTCTTCTACAAAACGAAAACCATTACATTTTACGCCAAAACCTGTTGTAAGCAGGTATACTGTTACATAGTCCTAGCATATATCCATTAATCACTGGCAACAGTGAGGATTCCTATACAGGATATGCTCTCACCCTCAAAAATTACAGTGAAACCCGCCAGTTACAAACACTTCTTTCAACAGTGGTCTTATCTGAGAGGCGGTTCCAAGCGACAGGTTTGACCGCTTACTTCACTGTACTCCTACTTTCACTGTCAACTTCTACCATCAATCCAACTAGATCCACCAAGGAAGCAACAAGCCTGTCTAGCTATAAGGATATTTTGCAAGAATCTTACATAGAAGAAAACAAGTATTTCCTTTTCGTATCTTCGGGGAAATTAAATAAATATGTTAATAAATAATGGATACAAATACAGCAGAACCTCCTTTACAAGGCCACAAAATTTCCTAACAAATTAGTGGCCACGGTGGAGAAATATCAATTACAAACATGACATAGTAAAGATATGCGAGAGAATTGAAAAAATAAAATAAAAGGTTGTCGATCACCAAGTGTCCGCCTTTTACCTCTCAAGAAATTCCCTGATCATTCCAGTATTTCTTACCTTATCCCCGGGACCCCGGAACACAAATATATTTATTGCTTCAAATGAAGTTTCCTGATTAGATCTTTTTTCATTGTTCCTGCGCACGTGGGAACCTTGTGTCCCGCTCACTTAGAAACTCGGTTACAAAGAGCTCCTGCTTGAGAGTAATTTCCTCCCTGGCGGACTCTGGTAATTGACGGCAATGGTAAAGTATTCTGTAACGAGCACCGTAATTATCTTTCTATCTTGTTTTAACCGGAACTGGCTGCAGCTGCTTCTAACAAAACTAAGTGAAAGAAACAATTAATAAACCATTAATGCCGAATGGACTAATACGTGGGGTGACTTTCAACCACAGTGGTTTGTAAAATGAGGTTCCACTGTGCATATATCCGATCGTTAAATATGAACAAATAAGACTGAACACAAGCGGGACTGATGAGCTGGTAATATTCAACTTGAGGTCCAGCCTACACTGTTATTCACAAAAGATATTTTCGGTCCATGTTTAAAAGCACACGCTCAAGTTCTAACTCGTGGAACTGATGATATGGGACTTGAAAATTCTGAACTAATTAAAAAAATAAATCCTATCGATGATGTTGGGTCTCTACAAAGGTAAAGCGCAGAAATAAATAATAAATAAATTTATTCACCGACTGCATAATTTAGAAGTGTAACTTCGTTGAAAAAAAAAATTATGCAAATCAATGTAGGAGGGCATTTGATTTGAACACTACCAGATGAGATGGTTAAATACTTAAAATCATTCACGTATGTACTTGATTCATCATCTCTATCTGCACACTCATCATCCATCAAATACCCAGACCTCCTTTTGAGCTTTGCTTACAACAAGTATTCTGTGCGTGTAGTCGGTCGTTGTAGCCGAGACCGCGAACACACAAACATACACACTCATTTGTACAAGGTTAGTGCACTACATTTTGACGGTGGTGCTGTCTGTACGCAAAATTTCGGGTACAATAACAGAACCTTTCTTTAAAGGTCAATATAGGAATCTGTCCGACACATTATGGAAAGAATTTAGTGGTTGTTTTTACCAGGTCTTAACTGTACTGTTTTCTCATTTCAATTACTCAATTTGAACCTTTTAATGTGACTTGTTGCAAATAACACTTCTGCCGTTAAAACCAGGTGACCCATCAAAGACAGTAAATTATTTAAAATACGATGAGCATTTCTGGCGTATTTATCCAAATGATCGGACCTTTAAAGGGAGGGACAACCAAATGGACTAACCGTAAACAAAGGTTCCACTTTATTACATCCGAAATTTTTTATATAAGTTTAAAAATAAAATATTGAACCAAGTCTTTAGTGCATTGAACGTGACAATTCGCATATTTGTAAATGTGCGTTTCTTTTAACGCATTCCATTTCATGGAGCTTTAAAAATTTAGAGCCAAGGCAGAATACTTTGGTTGGGGCGCAATCAGTGAGCAAAAAGCGAGAGCAAGAAATGAGAATTACATTTGAAATCAATTTGACTTTAGGATCCAGTACGTGTACTGTAACAAAAAAAATCTGGGCTTTGCATTTCGCTTTTTGTTGAGTGAACAAGCCTCAAAACCGTCAAATAATCCTTGGCTTTATTTTACCCATCAGAGCCAATATTTCACAGGTTCCACATGCTCTTGAGATGAAATTATACCTAAGTAAACCGTGTTTTAATTAAGTCATTTTTTTCTTTTGGCACATTCATATATGTTCACAAAAATGTTTACATATGTAAAACCTTGTTCAAACGTACCGTTAAAGTCACCGCTTTTGTCAGCGGCACCTTTAGTCTTTTCAACAGTATGAATAACAGAAAGAATGGGTCCATAACCCATTCTCCCCCATTATTCATACTGTCACAATGCTAACCAAAAACGGTGTGAATAAGGGACATGAGCTAAAAACGTTACGTGCAAAAAGACCTTCAGAATACACCATTCTATTCCCTACTTTGTACATACCACATGCAAAAATTGTAATAATAGTTTTTATCAACATACTGCAATTTGAAGACTGCAACTAAAAGTTCATTCACCACACTTATAGCAGTCTTTTCCAAGTTTTTGCAGAAAATTAATCATTTATTTTCGCTTTCGTTTTTACCGCCCGCGTAAGAAGTACTAGGGAAGGTAATGGGAACCTTAGCTGCAGCAACGTGAGGTAACTTACGTTACGTGAGACGTGAAAAATAACATTGTGGCCAATGAGAAATGTCACATCTCACGTCACGTTTTTTCCCTCAAGTCGTTGCAGCTAAAGGTCCCTAATGCTTTAAGTTTGTTTGTCCACCATGAAGGAGGAAGGGGGAGGGGAGATATCCCTGAACAGGACCTAAGGGTACTCCCTCCCCCAGCTGCAGGCATGACCAGGGTGCCCTCCCTTCCCCCCTGGCTGCAGGCCTGACTGGGGTACCCCCTTCCCTCCCAGCTGCAGGTCTGACTGGGGTATCCTCACTCCCCTCCCGGCTGCAGGCCTGACTGGGGTACCCTCCCTCCCCAGCTGCAGGCCCGACTGGGGTATCCTCCCTCCTCCCGGATACAGGAGGACTGACTACGTCGCGGGCAGTACGCCTCTTGTGGTCACGCAGGAGGACTTTCTTGTTATCTGGTGTTAAAAGATCACGCAATACCGGAAATTCGTACATAAATTCTCCCTCCCGCATCCTTCACATAAAATATACAAGTATCGAGTAACAATTACATAATCATAAAAAATTTCGGTTTAAATGCATGAGGACTTTTACTTATCAATACTTCGTACAGTAGAAACCTCTTAAATGGCCAATAGCTGGGTAATGCGTGTGATACTGGAATACAAAACTGCCCATAAGAATGGTGTACGCATCTAGATATAAATGGCACTCGCTTTCAATATCTCCTGGCCTTGAAGGGTGTGACCACGCAATGAAGTAACGGTTAAGCAGAGATTTTACTGTAATATTTGACTGTAGACTGAGAGATCAACCACGGTTAGAAGACCGTTTTTGTATCTGATACGTGGTATTATTGTATGATAAATGTGTCTGTTCATCCCTATTTCGTATTAGGATATGACATTTTACAATTTAATTTTGTAAGAAATTCATTACACTTCATCATTATTGAAAACAAAGAGCACCCCAGTACAAGTACAAAGTCGCACGACTAATACATGTGCCACAAGGTGATTGTTAGAGTTTCAGTTATTTTGCTGCATCATGCTTTGAGCTGTGAAATATCATTTGGTTTTATATCAACAACAAGTTAATTTTGTGCAACGAAGATGTGTGACAGGTTACGATATTTTTTCATTTTCTGAGATCATGGACTTCTTTATCAACATTTGCATATATGTGTTTTCCACAGCTAATGAGGAAGCTGTTTTCAATATTCAAGGGATACACATATTTATTGATTCATTGTTCAAGACCCCAAGTGTTGGGTTTAAGTTCAGGTGAGAAATGGACCAATAACGCCTACCGTGTTACCGAGCTAACAACCCAAAGAACTGGCAGATATCGGAGATCATAGCTCTGTAACAGTCGCCCAATCAGATTTCTGTGCCTCATTCTCGATACAATCCACAGAACAGCCAATAGAAATAATATAGATATGAATTTTAAGCGTCCCTCTACATCCAATCAGAATCTAGGCGCCTCACTCTCCCTTATCCAATCAGTGTTTACGGTTGTTACTCCTACTCCACGTGACAGGACCGAGCCACTCCACGAGATACTGCACTTTCCCTTCGCCATTAATGCGTTTGGCTATAACCTTGAATTTTTCCCCCTGAGCCAAACGGTCTGCCGCGCCAAAGTATGTATTTACGGACGACTTTAGTTTGGTCAGCGGAATCTCCTTCTTGCTCAACCCGTCCAAAGTCCGATTGTCTATCACATTTTTCGCGTGGGCGGGAAGCTTTGGTTTACTGATAATGTTGTTATTGTTGCTGTTGTCTTGATGATGATATGGGTTGTTGCCTTCTTGTTTTAGTAGTTTATTTTTGCGTTTTTTGTCTTCCCTCTGTCGGATTCTTTCTGCTGCTTTTGCTGACGCCAACAGTTCCAAGTCGCTTTTGGACTTGCGTCCGCGTTTTCTTCGGATCTGCTCGATTTTCGCACTCCTCGGTGACAAGTTTTTCCGATCCGTTACAGACTCCATGCTGTTGTCCCTTGGAAACTCTGCGTCATCCGTTGCTGCCATAGCAACCAGCGGTGACGTCACCATGACATCATCACCTTGTGACACAGCGTCGCTATCTGTTGTTGCGTCCGTTGTTTGTGAGTCGCTGTGACCAGCGTCTACGTAACCGTTAGTGTATCCATACGCGTTTAACAGTTTCTGTTTTAGCTGTGCACACTCTTTTTCTTGGTTTCTTTCCAGCACGGTTTTGAAGGGATGGTCATACCCATCATAACTTGTCGGCCATGGGATAATGGTGTCTAGTGTTTGCTGCTTGCCCTTCCCACTGGAAGGCGGTGACCGCGCAGTTTCCTGTCGGGGATGTTTGTGATGAGATTTAGGTGTGGTTGCCAGGCGGTCGCTATGAAATACATTTCCGTTCATCAACGTCGTGAAGTTATTCGACGCATCATCATTGTTCATGTTCTCCTGTAAAATCAAATATCGGGGAATAATTGTTCGGGAGCTTATCATGTGTAAGACCCTTAAATATGTAGCAAAGGGAATGATTCTCTCGAGCCTCAAAATTGCGTTGAACAAACTTGTCTTTGGTCGCACTTATCCCAAAAGAAATGGGATAAACACATATTTCGTCCAAAGAGGTGACCAACGGTGAAATGGTTTTGCTGATTCACAGACAGCGACACCCCTCCCCCCTCAAGAACGTCGTATTCTTTCAAATTAAACTTAAAACAATGATGGATGTCGCTATCAGTTATCATCAACCCGGTTTACCAGAACACTCTTATTGTACGAATTACAAAGAATTTTGGTGTGAAAATGGACAAAAAAAGTACCCAATATTTTTTAACAATACAGCTTTCACATGATGCATTTACCTTGCTGGAGGTCTTTCTCGGCCGTTTTGGTTTCTTCTCATTGTCATCTGACGATTGCGACATCTTTCGTTTGCGTGGCTTTGCCAACACGACAGGAGATCTGTCAAAACAACAAGAATGATTAAAAGCATTGTGTCGCGCCCAATCTGATTATTACCGCCCGCGTACGTAGTACGACGGAAGGTTATGTTTTCACAGGCGTGTGTCTGTTAAACACGGGGGTGGGGGTACTCAGATCACACGCGTAGCCAGGGGGTCTGTCAAGGGGGATCTGTCTGGGGGGGGGGGGGGGAGGACAACACAGTAAGCATTTTCCTCTTGCGTTCACGCAGGACTTTCTTGTGTAATTTAATTTAACCACAACTCAGGTAGATAAATTGACAAAGATATGAAGAGTTAGAGATAATGAGATGAAACAATACGGAAATGAAGAGTGAAATGAAGGGGGTCCAAAAAATGTATCAAGCCAAATCTGAAGAAAACCAAGTTATCTCATTTTGTGGGGGATGGATCCAAAACAAAAGTTGCTCAGAATGTCCTGAAGCACATTTTGGCTTTTAAATTTTTGAAATCCGATGAAATTTTGAACTGTGTAGGGACAACTAACCAACCGGACATACACTGTAGTAACCAGTGGTCGCTCAGCTCTTGAGACGGCGCGACTAAAAATTTTCGCTCATGTGTTCAGGTTGCATTGTGTGTAAATAGTCATTTAAGTTAAGCCCTGACACGACGATTCTTACCCGTCCGAGAGTTTCTTCTCTTTCCTAGGTTTCAGCATAAAGCAGGTCTCCTCTTTCAAGGGTGGTGAGCTGAGAAACTCCACCAAAGGGGGCTGCGGAGGGTGTCGAAACCTCAGTCCCCACAACGTCTGACGCTTCTTTATCTCACGCCCATTCTGAAACCTGAATATGAAAATGAAACGTTAGACTGACTAAGTCTGTAATAAAAAATTTGCACCAAATGTGAAACAAGAAGATGGTCGCAAAATACGGCTTTCATTGCAAAGATGTATGGACATTCTTATCCGAGCAATGCTGCTCTCAGGGTCAAATGAAAATAAGCTTTGAACTGTAAAAATAAGAAATTTAACAAATATTTTGGCCACTCTTCGTCAAATGCGAACCCATTAAGCCTCATTTACACGTACCGTCAAAGTCATCGGTTTTTGTACCTTTTAAAAACGGGTTCAATGCTGTCTTACGGTGCTGTATACGCTAATGAAAAGGATGATCTTGACGGTACGTGAAAACGAACCCTTAAAACTAGTTAAAAGATACGTCTTCTTTACGATCTCAGCAGTGGGCGATCACCTGGTATTCAAGGTCAGAATATTTGGTGACCATTTACAACAGTTGTTGTGTATCGACATTCCCAAGTTTCCACGTACACACTGCTCAGTGCAGAAACCAAGCAAACGCCTTTACAACATCGCTTGAAATAATTCAGGGTGGCCACCTTAATGATGCATTTGCACCATTTCTGCAGTAAATGCGCTTGAGTAAATTACCAATTGGTTTTAGTTGCAAGTAAAAGTTTGAAACGTCAAGATGAAAAAAAAATGGTTTGACTTTATTAGTTGTGGAGTGTAAGTTTATTTGTAACTAAAAATGCAAGCCGTAAGGTGGGTGTGCATGCACCCACAAACAAATGCCTGTCCTTTCATTGTGTTTCTGTTTTTTTGCCCGGGTTTTCCCCGTAATTTACAGCATCAGATTATTTTCTAGGAACAATAAATTTGCCTTTATGGAGTTTACTTCGTCATTGACTTACACAAGGAGTCATCATCTCCCCCACCTTTAAGGTTAACAATTACTACACACCAAGGTGACCATAAAAGCGAGGTCCTGATGTCTCAAGTACAATTTATATAGTGAAACTAGATGATTAAGCTTTTTACCGTTAAAAGCGTTCACAACATTAAACTATTTCCCCATGTTTTCAAAATATACCCCCTGGATTCGTTTTCCCTTTATCGTGGCCACCGTGAATATAATACTTTTCTTGAGCGAGAAAAAACATTTCAAATAATTTCTTCTTTAGAATCCTCGCACGAATAAACGAATTCATAACATAACATAAATAAGTAACGTAAACAAAATGAGAATAAATTATGTATACTTCTCGTTCTCGTAACCAAGAGTAATAATATTTTCTAGCATGTGGAATATCCTTCACAATAAAAGAGAAAAATAACTGTCTCTTAAAAGTGTCGGACAAATGTAGCAAGTAAGAGACTATTAACATTCTAATGATTGGGTTAGCGTGAAAAATGCGTGAAATTTACGTCACGTTTAGACAATTTGCAGTTTCCCGTGGCAGTACAGTAGAACCTTTTGTTTACGGCCACTTTTTTATCAGACACTTCAGTTTTCAAGGTAAGACGTACCATCAATTTCTGATATACGGTATTCACTGTTATTTTACAAAGTACAAATCTCTTGTGGTCCTACTGTACTCATAAATATATTCAAAGCCAGGACACATTCGCAAACCATTGCCTTTGTACCAGCTCACTGCAAGTAAAGCTTTATTTTACCTGTCTTTGTTTTCCATGAGCGCAGCCTGGACGTGGGGACTCCTCTCATGTTTAGGTACAGACTGCAACCTCTGCAATAAAAATGTAAGTCACAGCTCAAAATGGTCACCAATATAGAAAGTCAACTCCCTTTTTAGGTCATACAATTTGGCGGGGTCCTCCTACAAGTCTGTACATTATTTTGGTTTTGTAACATTTGGATACACTACGTTATTTACCTCATTCCGAGGTCACAAATATATTTTCGAGCAATTCACATTCCAGTTATTCATGTACAGCCCCCTTACGTTTCACGCAAATCGATTCCACTGTACATACCTTCCCCGGCGAGATCAGGTCCCAGTTGGTGTTGATCCACGGCATTAATTCGTCGTAGAAATCGTAGTATTTTGTATTGTGATCGATCGTCATGTTGTACAGGGCAATTTGGGCCAGATCTTCCCTGCAAGATTAACAGAAAATAAACACCTGCCGTATTACCAAATGACAGCATTGTAACATCCACAATCTGTAGTAGATCAAAAAGGCAGGTTGCGGCGCAGGAGAACCAAAGGCGCTACACTCACCATTTCAATGAAATCCTGCGCAGGAATTCCGTTCCTAAGTTACACGTGGAACACACGAACACGTAATGCAGGTCTCCCACCACCAGAGGACGTTCCAACGCCTGCACACAAGCTGTAAGAAAAGAACGTAGACACATATTTAATCCGTACTCATCACGATTGTCAACTTTCTGCGAGACTTTATATCATTTTTGTGCACAAAAATTCACTCGCTAAGGCTATTGATATCTGTTTTTGGATTTTAAATCTTTCCTGACTTATATTCTGGTCTACCTTCCTCTCGAAAAGCTTGTGCCTTTATTTTCTTACATGCTATTCGATGTCACGCTTGCAAGCTATTCAGTAACCATTATTGTATGAACTAATTTCTTGTTATTTGTTATCGTTGTGACTACTCATACCTTCGTGGAACCATTGTGAGCACCTGTTACACTGCAACATGCTTTTATACCATCTAAAAGAACAAATAAGATTGCTAAATTGTTGTGTAGTCAATTTTCAAGAAACTACTTAATTTAAGTGCCAATGATTTGCAAAGCACGCAAGTTGGTTGGATTAAGTGAACTATTAGTCTGGTAGGGGTTACTCAAATTGTGTAACGTGCGAAGCCAATCACACGAGTTGGGTTAAAGTGGGCGACGTCTCAGTCAACTTGGACTCACTCACTTTACCTAGGTTTGGGGGGAGAGGGGAAATTTGGACACAAAATGTTCTTCCCATAGATAGCCGGAAGACTAATTAGCTGTCTTGGCAGAATGTTTGTTGAATGTGAAAAGGACAGGTGTACACTGTATTGCGAATAAGTCTTCCAAGTTCGAAGAAAAACTCTCCTTCCGAAGTAAATTCTTGGCTGTAAATGGAAATGGCTATATGGAAAAAGAGTGTATGTACTTACATCCCGGGTCCCCCGCAGTAACAGTACGTGTCCTCACCATTCGTGTGGTGATTCTTGTCCCACGTCAACCGAGACAACTACAACGATATACACACATTACATGTCTAATGATCGGAACATGGGAGAATATAAATGGGCCGCCCTTGCTTCTACACACCTAAAAGTTCGTATTCATGGTAGAAACAAGTGGGTAATTAATTGTTCTTAAAAACTTTTAAGGGTCTCGTCTATTCATAATCACAAGCAATTAAATGAATAGATGAGACCTTTAAAAGTTTTTAAATAAGTTAATAACCACGGCCTTTGTTGATTTACACAATTAATGTGTTCTCGACCTTCGGTCTCGAACAACATTAATTCTGTGAATCAACAAGGCCTAGGTTATTAACTATTACCCAATATCCAGCGGTCGAAATTTAAAATCAATGACAGTTCAGAACGTTCAACTGACTAATTGGTTACTATATTTTACTCACACTGTATGGTAAAGCTCGCTTCATCGCTTGCATCTCCCTCGCTAAAGATCCTTTCCTCAATGCTCCACCTCGCTGAAATAATGGTTACAAGGGTTCTTTCACTACATTGAAATACATAAGGGCCGTTTTACACCAAGTGCCTGCGATAGTGACTGCGATATTGTTAACAGATGGGTTCAATACATTTCAATGGTACAATTACTCAAAGTGACCTGTGAGATCGAAGTGTTGTGTCACAGACAGAGATGCAAACGCATTGTGTAGATGGCTTTAGTTTTTGACAGAAGTCAATTGTTTCTTCAATTACAAAGAGTCTATCTGACAGCAAAGTCGCGTTAGTTTAACATGAATAAACATAATTTGATTACGCACCTTTGCTACGGCGTCGAATACACATATACGGCACTGCCATTCCACATCCGGGTCCTTGATTTCCTCCTCAATACGAGGCGCGTGGCATTTCTGATGGTAACCTGAGTACAAAGGAAGTATAAGGTACCAAATAAGGAATAGAAATAGTTAAACTTTAAAGTAACGTACAACAATGAGGTACGCTGTACATTGACAATAAATATCTTTTTTATTGTTATTTATTTCGCGGTCACTGAGGTCGTGAAAGCTCTCTAAAACGATGTCATTGTTTTCGCTACTTTTGGTTTGGAATTGACTGTTGTTTTTATCGCAGTGGCATATTCTTTTACATCTGTTAATCGCAAAACCGCACGAGGCATACCACCCGCAGCGTAACCTGTCCCGCGGGGGGGGGGGGGTATAACCTCAGTCCTGACTGGAGGGGGAGGTACCTTAGTCCTGGCCGAAGGGGTACCTCAGACCTGGGTTGCGGGGGAGGGGGGTACCCCAGTCCTGGTTGGGGAGGGGGGGTACCCCAGTCCTGACTGGGGGATACCCTAACCCTGGGACTGGGGTACCTCCCCCTGGAGAGGGCCTGGGACCTTGGAGAGAACCTCAGACTGGGATAACCCCCGCCCCCCAACCGGTGGTGAACAGACTGAAAACATTACCTTCCCCATCTTTCGGATGCGGGCGGTAATGAAGCGCAAAAGGTCATGCCATTGGAAGAAACAATAAAACCATGGTTTTACCTGCACCACACTTGTCACACAGAACGATCTCATTGTTGTCTCTAGACGAGGCGCCCTGACAGATACAACATACTATCTCTCCGTGCAGCACTTGCTTCCTCGGTTCTGAAAGCCATAAAACCATGGTTTTAGAACACATCACAAAAACGCTATAACAAATGGCACAGTTCCCATTGAATCCATACAAGGTCCTTTGAACTCTTAGATTTGTTGCTGACAAGTCGGTTGACATTTTTCAGGGGCACTATTCAATTTTGAATTCGATCTGGTGAGACTCCGACAGCAGACTCATGCAATTCTAATACCAGAGAACATTTCCACACAATTCTACACGTGTCTTTTTAGTTCTCGGTGTCGGACCCTGGACTCATAATCAGTCAGTGTGAACAACGTAGCAATGCTTCCAATAGTGATGGTGTTATGTTAAATTTCATAGTTTTCAAATGAAAATTATTCGACGACATCTAAAGACGCTCTCACACAGAGGAAACGAAACCAAAAAACGACATCAGTTCAACCTAGTGTATTTTAAATTCAACCTTTTCACTGAGATGGTGAGCGTTTTCGTTTGAAATGGATATTGTCCTACAAATTGCATTCGCTGTTGGGTGTGCTTCGAAGGTTTGCTCACAATGATCGTCTGCGCTGGCAATTTCGCCCAAGGTAAATGTCTGTGGTACAATTTGTACCAAGCGACAAGAGAGATACTGCGGACACAGTCATACACGCGGGTGCTCAGAGTAAATGTGCAATAAGCTACATTCTGATTGCATGAATACTGTTACAACATGTCTGATTGCAAGAATATTTACCTTTTAAGACATCCTTAGTACTGGACCAAGTCTCTGAGTCGGTTCCCCATTTCACCAAACATTTGTTGTTCTTTTCATCCACCTATAACATATAATTTAATTCCCTGTTTCATGATTCTTTGACAAAAGTTCTACAAGATTCAATCGATTGTGGTGGAACAATTTGCTCTAAAGGAAAAATCTTCTCTGGCGATCATTAGTGTATCCCTTAAGAATTTGTCAAATCGTCCGTTTAGGTGGTAAACAATTTTGAATCTAAGTATTGATATTTTTCTAACAGAATCTTCTCGTCACGTACGAGGCTGAAAGTGTACATTCGGAAGAAACTTCTTTTTTTAACAGTTTTGCCGTAGAGATGCCATGTCAACAATTGAAAAAGCATTAAAAAGAAGCACAATTATTATTTAGTTCCTGCAAGTCCCTCGAACACCGCCATGCAAAAACAATTATTTTTCGACTATTTAAACACGAAAATTTGCATCATAAATTATGGATCCAGTAAAGGCGTCATGTGTTCCATCAAATTAAAACTAAAAATTATATCGACGGACCATTTTTACAACTGAGTTCAAAAGTATGCAATATCTGTCCATTTTTTCACGGCAAGGAAGAAGTTCAATATGAATTCCACCAGTGTTTCACTTTGCATTCGCCCGTCCTACCTTAACGACTCTGCCCGGGTACAGTAGTCCATCCACATGGCGGAAATGCACGCGGTTCCCAACATAAACCTTCTTCAACACGTTCACCCCTTCAGCCATGGTAACGTCCTCTCTCAACAACCTGCGAAGTAGATACTAGGTCTTAAATGTTGCGTTTGCAGCACACAGTCCAAGGACCGTTCCGAAAGTCTTGTTCCAACAACCGACACCAACATCGATCAGGGTTACCACTTTCCTCCTCTGCAGAAATTCCCTAACTTTTCCGATATTTCTGCTATTTCTTTCCTTACTTTTTCCCCAGGCACGAGAACTCTAATTCAATGTATTTATCACTTCAAATTAAGCTATAAAATTAAGCTAAAACTGGATGAAAATAGCTAAAATATTACTACTTCGCCAAATAATCACAAATGACAGAACCTGTTTTGGAGTTAATTTGCAAGAAAAATAAGTACAAAAAGCTGCTTCGCGTGAACAGACCCAAGTCGAAAGGTCCTTTACATGGTGCAACTGTTGTTGGAACGACAAAATAAATTTGTCACAAATAGGCTATCTTGGAATTGCGTGATTATTCTCACAACGTCGGCCACTGTCACGGCGACATCGCAATCAAATGGTTTAGCAACACAAGACGTAACAGCCACAAGTACTAAAATATCGCAGTGACAGTTCTTTACAGTATCACCAAATAACCTCGGATTAGTGCGATAATCCAGTAGACATATGTCTGAGGTACACTTTTCGCATGATTCCCAATTTTTTTCCAAAGGTAGTAAAGCCGAAACGTTTTCCCGCAATTGGCCGAAAACCCACCTGCCAGCGCAAGAGTGTGATTCGCTTGCACGTGTTATCCACGATATGTATATTTCAACTCTTACCGACAATCATCAGCAAATTAACCAATAAAAAATCTCCTAAAGCAAATTTACCTTCCCCTGCTCGAATGAAACAATAGCGAAATTTAGTAGTTTTAATCCTGGGTGAGTTACTACTGCTGACATTCACTTCAATCGCAACAAATGACTGTTCAATGAGGCGTGAAATGTGTACATTAGTAAATAGCATGTGGCTTAAGAGGAATATTATGCTGTCAACATCACAGATTCTGGCTCGATGTCCCAGGCTAGTTCTAGTATGATCTCTTCATATAAATTTACAGTGGCGGATCCAGGATTTTCCAGACGGAGAGAGGGGGTGGGGTGGGGTAATCTCCAAGGTGGGGGTGCTCACCTATTATTTGGCCAAATTTGTCCTGAAAACTGCATGAAAATGAAGGAATTTGGACCCGGGGGGGGCGTCCCTTAGATCCGCCACTGATTTAGGACTGCGACTGTCTGCGATGGCGACTGTAAGAAGCCAAGAGACATTGCAGTAGTTTTACATTACGACTTGAACAGAAAGAGCTTTTTTCAGCAATCGCTTTATTGGATTGTGTGAACTGAACATAACTACCGCAGTGCTTTCAAAATTTTGGAGAAACTGAAATGTCGCATCACCTCAGACCGCTCACTTTAACGTGTCACGAAAATCTATTTTGAATGAGATGACATACATCATCACTTAATGCTCGTGAAGAAAGAAATAACGAAATATAAATGTAAAAGCATTGACACAGACAGTGACATTCACACGTTCAATGCTGCTGATGGAAATCAAAGAAACAAGATGTAAAATCAGATGTCTGTTCTGTTTCGCATGAATGCCAAACACATTTGTTGAACAGACAATGCCTGCAATCAGAGGGCACAAACTAATCTGGACACTGAGACTAACTAATACAATATTTTCAACAAATGTCAAAATCATGCAAATCTCAAATCAGTTGTGGAGTAAACTGACCCCATTCTTTTTTTGAAAGGGGTCACTTAAAAACCCTGTTAGACTAATAGAAGTCTACAGATAATATGACTGGCATGTTTTCATCACAAAATTGCTACATTTTGCATGATCGTACAGCTACCATGTGTGTAGGTAGTTCCTGTAAAAAGGCGTGTCTGATCTTACCGTGCAAGCACAGAAGTTCTATTCAAAATCCAAATTGAACGTGATGAAAATCAAACTACTGGGCTGGCTCGCTCCCTCCCGCCATGTTTGATGTGCTCGCGCATGGATATTGGGTATTTCTTCTATTATAGTAGTGATTTCTTCAAAAGCAATATAGCTTTAATAAGTATTTAAAGCATACACCAGGAAAAGGCGCATAATCGTTAATAAAGACAAATAATTTTAAACATATACTTATTTTAAGAGAACTATTTAGTCCCAATTAAATTTTGAATTCCCTACTGCGCCATCTACACCAGGAATAGGTTTCAATTCACCGGGGGCCAATCAGAGTATATTTCTACAACATGTGACCAAATTGGTCACATGACTACCATTTTGTCCATAAAATTCAGCCAAATTTCTCCCTGTTTTCATAAATATTATTGAAAATATCACTATTCCACCCTAAATCTCTTCAAATTCTCTTCAAATCAACTCCAACAAGTATTTACACTTTAACAAAAATTTATTCAACACTTCAGAGCCATATAACCTTTTCCTCCAGACTAAAAAAATTTGCATTCTCATTATTTCTCCAAATCCTATCCAATTTCCTTCACAAAACCATTCCCAAAAAATTCTAGAATATCTAAATAAATCAATTATCCTTTACCACATCTCCTGTACCTTAATTCAAACTTACTCGCAATTATTAAAACCAATATATACAGACAACTTTAACCAAATATTCTCCATTAACTCTACAATATTCCACATCCCTGTAAAAGTATCCTGGATGCATAAAACATCAAAAAATCCTACCAGCCAGTGTGCTCAATTGAGCACACTGGCTGATAGGATTTTTTTTTAAAAACCTGTACCGAAGGTGTACGGAATCATACACGGAATTAAATGGAACTATTCATGGAATCATACCACGGAATAATTCACAGAGTTTACCACAGAACTCTACAGAAACCTACAAGGGTAAAAACATACAAAATATAACGGATCTTCACGGAATCTTCACGGATTGACAACAGAAGATAAAAATGTCATGGATAGCAACAGATCCTCACAGATAAATACATGGATTGTCCTAAATCCAAAAAAGCACAAATCTGTCATGGACGATCATGGATGATGACAGAGTATCACAGATTACATCCACCGGTACATGTCTCTTTTATGCTCCTGCAATTTGTTCATATTGAAGAATCCACCTTTCCCACAAATAAGGCACTTGAACTCCATTCTTGCAGGATTCTTCTTACATGACCTCTTATGTTGAGCAAGATTTGTAGTGTTGTGAAACACTTTACCACATCCCTGGAATGGACAAGGCAAATCAGGCAAACCTCCCTTTGGATGAATCTTCCTTAAATGTCCAGCCAAACTTTTTTTATCCACAAAATCTTTGTCACATCCCTCTTTTGGGCAAGGAATTCTCTCCCCTGTCTCCTTGCATAACATCATGTGTGTCTTCCAGCCATTCCTTGTCATGAACCCCCTCTCACATTTATTGCACAAAAAGTTGAAGATATCTTCATAGAACTTCCTCACATGTGTTAGCAATTTTGGGTGAGTCCTACAGTCCATTTTGCATCTGGGGCACACAGTAACATCTGGTCCCAATTCCTCCTCCGGAATCTTTTCTTCAGCCTGAAACTTTCCACCCTCTTTTTTCCCCACTTGTAGGGTCTTCAGGATCACCATTATGACCTTCATCATCATCATCATCATCATCATCATCATCTTTTCTTTTCCTTTTATCACTGCCATCAGCTTTCTTTTTTCTTTGATCATCATCTGGATGTAAACTTGGTAATCTTGGTAGATTTGGTTCTGGCTCCTTATCTAAATCAGGTGTAGGTTTCTTTGCCAACTCAACCATTTTATCATGCTCAGATTTGTACACAAGCATCTTGTACACATCCATTGGGATCACCATTAATTCCTGTTCTCCCTCCTCCATCCAGTCAAAGTCATTCCTCTTTGCTCTTCCAATTCTATCCAAAGACCTGTCATATTCAGGATCTTTCTCTGATATCCCAAGCAAGAAATTTTCTCCATTTGTTCTGACACAAGTGATGTAATGGCCTCTCAAGTATGATCCATTGAAAAGCACAACAATATCTGCATTCAAAGGATCTCCTTTGTGCCTGAATTTTGAATGGAAGAAGCTGTCTGCATATATAACAGTTATCTTACAAGCCCACATTGATGCAATAGCTTTCTTAACAATGTCTTCACACCAAGTGCCATCTGTCATCATGTATTCACAGTATGTCTTGTAAGAGTATCCACCTGCTCCATCCTCAACATCCTCCAGAGCCCCATAAGTGTTCCTGATATCCTCCTTCACATCATCAAACTACACATCTCTGTACATAACTAAATGGTTAATTGCCTGCAGTCTCAACTGGTGGTGACGGTATTTCTTAGATTGCATTGCATCCTCCTCATCACAACACCCAAGGACCACTCTCAACATACAATTTCCATCGCCTTCCATCTGAAAATGTAAATTTTTAATTCTGTACATCATGGAGCATATCACGGAAAATATCACAGAACATTTAATCATGGAAATATAAATGGAACAGTTCACGGAATAAATCACAGAATACAATAAATATTTACTATATAAAATTTTGATGGATCATCATGGAGTACACTCTGTCATTAATGGAGACAAGCATGGAATAGTTCACAGAGAATGACGGAGTTAAATATCAAAAACAAATACCTGTAAAAGCACCAATCCAAATTCTTTCAAGAGATATTCTGTGCATGCCTCCAACTTGAATTTACTAGCAAGGCCAAGGAGCTCAGCATCAGTAGTCTGGCCATTATTAAGGAAGTTACAGGCATTCAAAGATTCGTAATTTAAAAACTCTGTTTAAGGGAAATCTCCTGAGATTTGGGGTAGAATGAGATGTGCAATTTTATCGATTTTGTATGTTTGTACATGTTTTCAACTCTGTTTAAGCACAGAATCTGATAGAGGAGACTAAGAGCTTTCCAAAACTTTTCGTGGATTGAAAAT
>JBCAUG010542626.1:0-14801 GCA_038406175.1 Haplosyllis leylae | reverse complement strand
GGCCAACTTTTGATGGTCAGTCCAAATCAAGTGTTTTTGGGTACTCACACCGAGTACCCCCCCCCCCAAAAAAAAATTTTCAAAATTTTTTAAAAAAAAATTTTCAAAATTTTTTTAAAAAAATTGTTTTTTGGAAATTTTTTTGAAATTTTTTTTTCTGGGACATGATTCCCCGGGGATATGTCGGCTACGCAGCGGGCGGTATGCCTTCACGCAGGAGGACTTTCTTGTTTTGATGAAATGTGATTAAAGTTGAGATTAAAGTTGTTGCTCTGTTGATTAGCAAAAGGAAATTATCCAAAGTTCACTTGACCAAACCGAGAAAAGAGTAGTGAGTGTCAACTACTCTGTGGTTACTTTGTCGTACTTAAGTTAATCAGCAATACGAGAGGCAGCCAGTGGACAATATCGGAGATCCTGATGTCAGGAGACAGCATCCTATCAGTACCATATCCGATATGTCATGCGTTGAAATTAAAGTTGTTGATTAAACAACTTGATTAGTTGTCGTACTAAAGTTGTTGATTAAAGTTGTAATAATATTTCTTTATTGATTAGTAAAAGGAAATTATCCAAAGTTCACTTTTATAATACTGCTGAAGCTGTTTGAAATGAAGGTGCTATATTGAAAGAAAACTGTTTCATGTTCTGTAAAATATATTCTAGGTTTCATATGAGGATTTTAAGATCCACATGTCGCAGATGTATCAGCAATACGAGAGGCAGCGAGTGGACAATATCGCAGATCCTGATATCAGGAGACAACATCCAATCAGTACCATATCCGGTACGTTATGCGCATGCGTAAACGATATTTAAAAACCCCAAGTTAAATCGGGGGATTGGAGAAAAACTGCACAAAACCCAAAGTAAAATTCATGGTCGAGAATTGGTAATTTAAATTCATGAATCTTGTTGCTCATTTGCAGGCATATCTGAAGACCAAGAAGGATCCGGTGCAGTCCAGAATTCAGGGGTCAAAATAACCGAGATAAAGGAAACTAGCGACATGTCTACCCAGTCGGAAAAACCTCAGGAAGGCGGCGCAGCTGTCAACGGAGAATCATCCGGTGCGCATTCCGATCTCTCTGAGACTAACAACGCTTCAGTAGACGCCCCTAGTGATACTAATACTGAAGCGTCATCTAGTGGAGGGAATGAAGAAACGCCCTCTAACGGTAGTGATAAGAGTGAATCTGGTACTGAGCATGTAGAGAGTAGTGAAGCCCAACCGGAACAAAGTGATAATAATAATGATTCCTCGGATGTGAATCCCGAGGTTGTAGACTTTGTTAATGATGTAGTGACAGAAGTTGCCAATCAGATTGAGGAGAAGCATGGTGATGCAGCAGTGCATGATACCACAGCACAAACTACTGACACGCATGGCTCTGCTGAGAATGGTGAATATAGGCCTGTTGTAGTGAAATGTGTTTGCTTCCTGGAACTGCTGTACACTTAAGGGCCCCTTTACACCAAGTGTCAGCGTCAGTGCATAGTCAAGACCGCAATGACGCTTGTGACACAGCTCTCATTGAAAAGAATGGAGTCACTCCAAAATGGGTTGCAACCCCATTCTGGAGTAACTTTGTTTCCATTGATTTCAATGAGAGCTATATCACTAGCATCATCGCAGCGTTGACTCTACATTGACGCTGACGCTTGGTGTAAACGGGCCCTAAGCATGATCTCGGGCATTGTTATCATTTAACTCACTACTACAATTATGTAAAACTTTAAATTGCCCGTTAATTACACATTTCGTTCTGTTCACCAGCATGCATGACTCTGAACTGACTCTATTTGCGTTTAAGATTGTGACATGTAGATTGTGAGATTCGTTTCTTCAGTGACAGTTATGCTAATATGAACTTGTTATTATTGGAATCATTCTGCCATAGTTCCGTTCTTTGATCTGACTTGTACACTTTTCCACTTTTATCTGCATGTAAATTATAGATGTTATTTTAAGTTTCTTAAAATATTTTCAATAATTTCACAATTCACGTATTGGTACAGATAAGCTAATTATATCATTTACCGTTCGCTGATATTATTTTTTCAACCACATATTTGAAAATTCAATTTTTCCTGGAAATTTAAACCAGTAATGCATAATTCTAGGTGAAGCAAAACCAGTAGAAAATGGACCATCGGAAGCGGGTGCAGATGACGAGGAGGTGGAGGAGACGGCGTCCAGGAAGGTCAGTCCTTCAGAACCCGGAAGCAGTGCAGAGGCGCAAGCAGCAGAACACGAGGCAGAAATCACTGGCGTCAGAAGCACAGCTACTGATACAGGTATTACAAAATGGAGAGAAACCTTGGACGAAATATTTTAGTCCTGTCATTGTAAATGATGGCAGTGTTCATTCTCGCAGAAGTACACAATCTTGATCTTTTTCTAATTAGAGAGAATGAGGTTGCTTTTACTTTGAGTAAGTAAGTAAGTAAATAAGCATTTAGTACTAAATGTTCCCTAACAGTCCTAAACAGGTCGGATTTCTTAAGAAATAAAAAAGAATTGCAAAGGACATGCAGGCGTAAGTTATATATTTTGAAATCGGGAAGTCATATCTGAAAGTGTTCTATACCCAGTGTATCTCTCTGCAGGTGAGCCAGTGACCAATGGCGCTGGTCAACGGCCGGATAAAGTGGCTTTCTCTCGCCAGACATCCACTCCAAGCAGACATATCTTCAGCCCAGGACCCCGAGCCCCACCGTTCCGTATACCCGAGTTCAGATGGTCATATCTGCATCAAAAGCTGCTGTCGGATCTTCTGTTCTCGTTGGAACAAGACATTCAAGTTTGGAAAACGTAAGAAAGAATGTTGTACATAACCCAAGAAAGACTTCAACGGTCACGATTGACAGAACTTTGACGTACACACAAATGTACAGTGAACAATGCCTTTCGCCCTCTGTCGGTAGTGATAAGAGTAAATCTGGTGTTGAATGTAATAGAAATGAAAAACACCTGGAGAATTTTGAATCAACATTCATGCACTAACTCGGATGTTTCATTTACAGGCACAGTACGAAGACAGTGATAGACTTCGTTAATGCCTCGGAGAACCACGTATTTGTTGTGAATGTAACGCACATGATATCACAACTCGCAGACAATCTAGTCACAGCATGTGGAGGACTCCTACCGCTCCTTGCCGCTGCTACATCTCCTAACGTAAGTTTCAGACTAATGACCAAACCGTGGTATTAAGACTTATTCACACGTACCTACACAGACACACACAGCGATAAAAGTTTAGCATTGTGCTAATGGATTGGACCGAATTTCAGGCTAAATGGGTTCCAGACCCATTTAGCCCGAATTTCAGCCCGTTGCCATTGACACAATGTAAAACTTTAACGGCTGAATTTCGGTCCAAATTTCCGTGTCGGTACATGTGAACAATGTTTCAGTGGCACCACGAAAAGTACTAATGCCCCCTTAACTTTGTCTTTAGTAACTAAGAATACAACGTTTATATTTCAGGGTGAAGTAGAAATGCTAGAACCCAATCAGGGTTTGTCCATAGAGCAGGCAGTGTCCTTTCTGCAGAGGCTGATGAATATGACGGACATTCTTGTGTTTGCCAGTAGTATTAACTTCGGTGAATTGGAACAAGAGAAGAACATGTCTAGTGGAGGAATACTCAGGCAGTGCCTCAGGCTAGGTACACAATTCACAGAATAGATCACTTATTTAACTACTCACCAATTCTCGCGAAAGAATTTTTTTTATTACTGGACAGTTTAAGATTTAATGCTGATTTTAAAAGCTGATTTGAAATCGACTGTCAATTCAACAACTATGTTTCTGTATGCTTCAGTGTGCACGTGTGCAGTACGTAACTGCCTGGAATGTCGTGTGCGGAAAGGCACACAGTTCGGAACACCCCAGCGCAGTGCATCCATATCCAGTGACAAAAATGGCAAAACTGATCCGGTACAGGCTCTTATTGCCGGGGCTCAACCGTCTTCAAAGGTAGTTAAACTAGATGTAAGTGGTATAGGCAAGCGTGGGTCTTGTATTCCTTTCTTGTTATTTGTTCTGGTTATATCACATTTAAATAAAGGCAATGGAAGCTTATTTTTGTCGATTGGAGGTGACACAATTACAGGCGTTTTCATGTGCACCCTTGTTTTCATTTTGTCGGTTGGTAGCTTTTTAGTTTCCATTTTGCATGGGCCATACAGAAGACAAAACCAACTTTAGTATTGTAAATCTATTATGTTATTAATTTATAAGATTACACAGATAATGTCTTTTTACCGACCACGTACGTAGTATGAAGGAAGGTAATGTTTTCACTCGTGTTTGTGATTCTTTTCAGGGGGGGGGGGATTCAAAGCATCAGCCACCTGGTCCACCCTCTCCCCCTAGATGGGTGACCCATCCCTCCCCCTCTACCAGGTAGGTGATCCACCCCTCCTCCGGCCAGGTAGGTGACCTGGTCCAACCCTCCCCTGGGTAGGTGACCCACTGCTCCTCCCTCCCTTGGTAACCTGACACCTTCACCCCCCCCCCTCTCCAAAGGACCAGCAAGAAGGACTAGTGGAAGCACTAGGTAGGAAGGATGACCCACCCCTCCCCTACCCCCCAACTGGGGCTGGTCTAGAATGATCATCAAGTCTAGTAGCGGGTCATGGACGGTATACCTCGTAATATTAATGCAAGGTCTTTCTTGTACACTTTATTACGGAATCTAAATCTAAGGGCAACGCTTTAATTTTCCTTCGAAACAGAACATAGTCGAGAATCTTGGCGGTCAAAATGCAACAATTAAAGATCCTGAAAAGCTACTACAAGACATGGATATCAACCGTTTGAGAGCTGTTGTCTACAGAGATGTGGTAAGTTGTTGTTGTCAAGTCCAGTGTGATTTGTTCTTTCATCTATTTAAGCCTTGTTCACACGTAACGACACAGACACAGACAGGCATAGACAGTGATATTCGGACCGATAAAGTGTTGCATTGTGTCAATGATGATGGTGACTTTGACAGGCAGAATGGGTTTGGAACCCATTTAGCCCGAATTTCAGTCTGATCCATTGGCACAATGCTGAAACTTTTATCGGGCCGAATTAAATTAATTCGCTGTCGTTACGTGTGAATAAGGCTTTATTCGCCATTTTTATGAACGCTTGTGGTACTAAATGTACATTTACCATATTATTACAGGAAGAGACAAAACAGGCACAGTTTCTCTCTCTTGCTATTGTATACTTCGTGTCAGTATTAATGGTGTCCAAGTACAGAGATATACTGGAGCCTCCCAAGCAAGGTGCTAGTGGACCAGGTACTCCAGCCAGACAACACAGCACATCCTCTGCTCCCTCCACACGGAGAACGGACAACAAAAGTGGTAAGATTGTCTTTGTATTGCGTATCTGGATCACTGGCATTAGACGATTTGACAGCGTGAAACAAAAACTCATTTTGAAATTGAAATTTCGCGTGTATTACCTGAATCTGTATTTTCATCGGAGATGAACAGGTCCTTTAGCAGTGGTGACGCAACTGTAATAAGGAACCCATTTATCCACCATGGTTAACGTTAAAAAGGGCAAACTAGAATGCTTAGTGTATGCGATAATAATTGCTTTTCTACAATAATTTTGTGAATTACGGTGAAATTAAGACATCCAGCACCAGTCAAATATTCTATTATATATTGTGTCAAATAAATTTATTTTGTGAAGATACTCGACTGAAAGTGTCATGCTTGAGGTTGTAAATGTTTCAGAGTTGGCCCTTAAGTCTCCGATCAAGCCGAGTAAGGAGTTACTGAGTGCTAGTGATGATGGCGGTGGTATACTTGCCTCCATGGTCTCACATCATTCTGAGATATATAATAGCAATAATGCAGGTAGCCAGCAAAGTAACCTGCATGTGTTATAACGAAAGGCCGTTTGGCCGCGAATCTTTACGGGTGTAACGCTTTGAACAGCTTAGGTACCCACGCGGTGTTGGAATTGTTTAACCACGGGATAAATAGCTTGACAATGCAACTAGTTCTAACACAGGGTTAGGAAATAACAATTCCAACGCTTGCTGGTCTATGGCTTTCAATGTATACCACATGATTTCATATACATCTCGCAGGTGAAAATTCCCCGTGCTTTCCTATGATTTGCACATTCTCTCATGTGATTGATATCGCACAATTGTCGACACTGATAAATAGATGTGAACAATGTATTGAAAAACAGTGCAACTGTAATCATATTGACTTGACATATACTTACAGATATGGATGTAAAGTTTCTAGATGTTGTTGTGATTTTAGCACTCAACGTAAACGTTCTGAGTACTTCAGACTCTTTTACCCGTTTACACCAAGCGTCAACGCAGAGTCCAACGCTGCGATGATGCTTGACGACGCTTGCGACATCGATCTCATTGAAAAGAATGGAGTCGCTCCAAAATGGGTTGCAACCCCATTCTGGAGCTAACCATTGATTTCAGGGAGAGCTGTATCACAAGCGTCATTACAGCGTTGAATTTATGTTGATGCTGACACTTGGTGTAAACGGGCCCTTACATGGACATACTATCCTTCAACAGACATTTTGTCTCCATTCAATCACAACACATCTTCGAAAATTTCTATTTCTGAAATGTGAAATTTTGTTGAATCAACTTTCTCTGTTTAGAATAGAAGAGACGTATATTAAACCTGATTAACCTGTCTGACACATCTTTCTTTAGAAAACTTAAAAATAGAATCCACAGTGAATGTTATAGATACATAGTGAAATACTGGTGCTAAAATGGTTAACATCCATGGTTACCACAACGGTTTTTATTTTTCGCGAAAAAAGTTATGCAGTAAAGCGTTAAATTTTCTTTACAATAAAATGAGGTTTGGATACGTTTGTGCAACGAAAACGTAAATGATACAAACTGATATACTTGCAGCATCAGATTCAGCATCTGACTCAGCCAGTACCAGCCAGGACGTGAAACCTGAAGACAGCAGGTCCACTGCATCGAATGAGGCTGCAGCAGTGAAACCTAAGAAAACAGACGACACTGCTACCTCTCAGACGATAGAAGGAGTCACCAAAGATGAAACAGGTCAGAAATGTAGCAATAAAACATCGTTATATTTTAGCAATATTAATAGCTGAAATGTATGAAGCTGAACGAAAAAAGAAGAAAGGATGTTCCTCAGTCAAGGTTTGATTTTGCAGATACTGATAAAGCAGAAGCAAAAGAAAGTGAAGCGAAAAAGGAGGAGGGCGCTGAGAAGGTAGAAGAAACAGAGGAAAAATCAACCGAAGAGGAAACGGAGAGTAAACCTGTGGAAAACGGCGAAACAGAAGCTAAGGCAGACGATGGCACAAATGAGGAAGAGGAAACTAAAACTGAAGTAAAACCAGAAACGGAGAATAAGGAAGAAGAAGAGGTAGTTGAAAACAAGGAAGCAAAGGATGAAGAAAAGAAAGAAACTTCTGCTGAAGCACAAGAAAAAGATGAGGAGAAAATTGAAGAAAAAGCAGAAGTTAGTCAAGATGAAACGAAGGAGTCAGAGAAAGAAAAAGAAGACGAAAACAAAAAAGAAGAAGCTGAACAGAAAGAAAGTGATGATGGAAAGGAACAGACTACAGAAAAAGAAACTGAAGAAAAGCAAGAAGAGGCCAAAGAGGAAGAAAGTGATGAAATGAAAGAAGAAGAAGTTAAAGAAACTGATGACACAAAAGAGGAAGCTAAATTGGAAGATGTCAATCTTGAGGACACGGAAGAAGAACAGAAAGAAAAATCTGAAGGAAAGAGTGAAGAGAAGGCAGAACAGAAGAAGGAAGAAACTCCCGAATCCGTGAAGGAGCCAGAACCAAAACGACTGGAGGGATCCGAAGGTGAAAAGAGAAGCTCAGGTAATTTTGCTAATACTAATATGCAATTGAACCAGAATTTAAATCATTCAAAACTAAAATGAATGTTTTTGTGGGGTACTGACACCACTGAACATTAATGGATAAATTTTATTGTTAAAAGAGCCCAAATTGAATATTGTCTTGATTTCACAGGTGATGGTACGAATGCTCCCATTTCTTCAATCTCCGTGGCAGCGCATGCTAACCAAAAAGAAGTTGCTGACAAAGATAGTTCAGAAAAGTTGGAGAATGCAACCACAAGTATACCAGGTCCAATAGCACTGCCAACAAATATATCTAGGTTAGTTGTTGTCTTCCGTAATATTTGAATTGCCAGACGTGTAAATAATGCGAATGTGTTCCATCAATAATATCTTTTGCTTTGTGTAAACTTAAAGTCAACATTTAATAGAATAGTTTTGTATTTTATTGTAGAGAAGATCAGGGTTCGCTAACGGAGAGGTTAGAGAGAGCGCTAGGCTCTGTGGCGCCACTTCTCAGGGAGATATTTGTAGATTTTGCACCTTTCCTATCCAAAACTTTACTAGGGTCTCATGGTCAAGAGTTACTTATCGGAGGTAAGTAATATTTTCAATGACACTATTAATGTTTTAATAGTTTTAACACATTTTAGGTCCACATACTTTGAAAAATAATTATTGTAGAGAAAAGATTTGATCTAAATTTTCTTCTTGGAATCTTGTTTTTCAGGTTTAGTGACCTTGAAGCAAAGTACGTCGGTGGTTGAACTCGTAATGTTGTTGTGCTCACAAGAATGGCAGAATTCCCTCCAGAAACACGCTGGGTTGGCATTTATTGAGCTTGTCAACGAAGGAAGGTAAATACTATTTCATTATCTTTTTTTCCTGCGAATGGGTAGAATTAAAAAATTTGAAAACATTAGAGGCAACTTTGGAAAATATTGTACATTCAAAGGAAGGATATTTTTTCAGGCTGTTGTCCCATGCCACTCGGGATCACATAGTTCGCGTTGCTAATGAAGCAGAGTTCATCCTGAATAGAATGAGAGCGGATGACGTTCAGAAGCATGCTGAGTTCGAGGTGAGATTGCAGTCTTGGGCGAAATAAATTCGTAAAGACTTTTTCACATGTACCGTCAAGGAAATTCGGCCCGCGGACCCGTGTCAATGGTGACAGTGACTTTGACGGGCACAGTGGGTCTGGAAACCATTCTACCCATCAAAGTCACTATCACCATTGACACAAAATTAAAACTTAGTGGGTCAAATTTCGGTGACGAGTTCGTTGTCGGTACGTGGAAACATGACTTGAGTTGCAAATTATTTATTCGTACTAAGTGCCAAATAGGTATCAGAAATAATTTGCACTGATACAAAGGAACCCTTGAATCCGTACTTAATTCGAGTATTTTTGGTGGCTCGCTAGAGTCACCTTAGTGGTTAAGTCGGGGGGGGGGGGTTGTAACATCCTGTCCCGAGCCTTTGGCAGTTTTATGATAAGTAGGCCTAGTTTAAGCTGCATTCTATTGGTTGGAATTTGTTTACACAAAATGAATGCTGTGACATCTTTTTTGGACGTCATTTAACAACGTCACGAGACACCATTTGAACTATGTTCATGACGTCATTTTATTGTGTTGCAGTCGCTGTCAGCACAGACGATGGTTGAAAGACGCGATGAGGAGAAACTCTGTGATCATCTGATAACGTCCGCCAGGCGGCGCGATCACGTGATAGCATCGAAACTAAGAGATAAAGTTGTGAATATTTTAACAAACAGACACGGACCCTGGGGAGACGCACCAGAGTGAGTTGGATTATGTTCTCTGTCTGATGGCAAAAGGATAAAGATTGGTTGAAGCGAAAAGCTTTGTGGAATTATCCACAATGAAAAAGTCCGGTAGCAAATGTTTTCATAAAACAGAAGAATTGTCTTGGCAAGTGAATAAAGTGAATTTTTAATTTCTCTCTGTTTTTTCGACAAGTTTGCATGGTTACAAATTTGAAAACTTTTTCCCCAGAAACAAGAACGAAACTCTTTGTGGATACTGGAAGCTAGATAGTTGGGAGGACGATTCTCGGCGAAGAAGACGTCTTGTTAAGAATCCATGCGGCTCTAGTCATCCTGAAGCGACACTACGTGCGGCTCTTGAACACGGTAACTTCATACACGTTTTTAATTAAGAGGATATAAAGGGCTGTTAACGACACCGTCACCGACCAGGTTCCCGTCACCGTCAAGTTTACATTGTGTTAATAGTGACGGGCCGTCAGACGGCCCATCACCATTGGCACAATTATAAAACTTAACGGTGACGGGCACGGTGACGGAGACAGTGTCGTTACGTGTAAACAGACCTTAAGTCTTTCTATCGGGAAGTTTTTGACTTATGTTGATGTCTATCGTGGGTTTGAAAGCCAAGATTTATCTCCTCACTAACATATTTTTTCACGTGGCTGCAATGGATTCCGCAGATTCACCTCTGGTGCTTCACCTGCTGACCTCTTGGCAATCAACATTGCAATCGAACCCCATTTACGAACTTACTTTTACAAACAAAAATTGGGGCAAAACATCTCACTAACTATTTAAAAAAACGGGGCAATCGTTGCAGCCTCATATCTAGGAACAGTTCGAATGAAGCCAGGGATCAGTGATGATTGCGATAAATCTTTGTTTCTGAAATAAGTGAATACAGCTGATGCTTCAGAAGTGAATGAAAAAGGCAAATGAAGTAAGCCCCAGGTTCTATCAAAAATAGTCAATGTACCAAAATGCTTATCAGTATAAATTTTAATGAGTTACATGGCTAAATAAACCTTTTTTTGGTATTTTAGGTGCAACAGAGGACGCAATAAATGCAGCCAGAGAAGCGTTTCATGCGCACCTAGCGGCCAATCAAAAGGGCCAGCAGCAGTCACATGACACGTCGGAGGAGGATCTATCACAGCTGGATGAAAGGGAGCTGGATGCAGAATTTGCAGGTGAAATTTGTTTTAAAAAAATCAAATTACTGAAGGACTTCATTCTTTTAACTAGAACAGCTAACGCGTTGACTATCGATAGCAAATTATGTTCATTTACCCCTCATCTTGTCTCATGTGGTTTAATCACATACACGGGTACGGGTTCGGATTCCTATCTGGAGGGATTCCCTCCGGATTAGTCCATAGCAACCGTTGTACTTTAAAGAAATATTCACACTGCACACAAAAGAGGACAGATCCTTGTCTTTAAATGGCTACTGTACCCATTTTGGCCCCATCCCCGAACAGGGATCCGAGTCCGTCTCCGTGTATGTGAATGAGCCATTAGATGATGCAGTACTACAGTCATAGAGTTATTAGCGATATTTTTCATAGTCACGTAATACTTCTTATTTGTTGTCGATTGAGTCATACATTCTATTCGATCAACTGTTTACGTTTTAACTCATCCAAATTTGAGTTCCCAACGAATTAAGTTTAGACTAATGCCAAACGCAACATTCGCAAACAAGTCGTGCGCGGACGACATAAGCTTTGTTTTTATTCGCACTACCATGGTGTAGGGGTCATTTTAACAGATTTAAAACCTTGCTTTGGGCTTGCTATCTGCAACCCGCGGACAACCTCTGGTACATTTTTGCAAACCTTTGCCTTCATTTGTAGATATTGGTCCTTGATATTGAATTTTAATGTTTGGGTCCATTGATACCTGCTACTGGTTGATATCTTTTTGCAGAAAAAGGGGTAGAAACGGTGGTGCAAGGGAAGAAAGAAACTAAAAATACGAAAGGCAAATTGAAAACTTTGACTTTGTCACTAAAATTGCTTTGAAGTGTTTTGGCACTATCTTTTCACTTTGCAGCCATTCTCTTTGATCTTTTAGACATTCACGATTTCACTTGGAAACTGTTGTCAATTTCATACAAATCAATTTTTTTTCCAAAGTATGCTTCCCAATTTACACAAAAAAGTATGGTGATTCTTATGTTGCTTCTTAGGAATTAAATATTTGAAACTTAAGCCTTGTTCACACATATCGACTCCGAAATTTGGCCCAAAATTCAGTCCCTTTAAGTTTAACATTGTGCTAATGGTGACAGGCACTTTGTCGGGCAGAATGAGTGTGGAACCCATTCTGTCCTTCAAAGTGCCCGTCACCATTGACACAATGTTAAAACTTTTAACAGGCCGAATAAAAACTTAACTGGCCGAAATTCGGTGTCTATATGTGTGAACAGGGCTTTAGTGGATTGATTCTATGTGTACAGGTTTGTCGTTTGCTGCTTTGTTTTAACTAATTTATTTCTGGATTGTTGTAGATTATGGACAAGAATATGGATCTGAGTACCCATATCCTCACAGTATCAGACCTGATTACATAAGACCCTCTCCAGCTGACTTTTTCAGTTACCCATCCCACCCTTACCCTCCTGCACCACCAAGTGAATATGAAGAATACATGAGGCACCCACCCAACCCCTCCAGACCACCACCTGGTGGATACCCGAGTTACCCTCCTGCTGAGCACATGCAACGAGACCCTGCTTTTCAGCATGGAGGCCCTCCCGGAGGGTATAGCCCACGATACCCACCTCCACCCAGAGGGTATCCGCCACATCCCCGAGGAGATTACCGGAGGCATGACCGGGGGCCTGGTAGTCACGAGAATCTACCGCAACCGACCTTCTTCTATGTTGCTGGTCTGATGATAGTTTTATGCAATTCATTTCTACTCACAGCGGCTTCTATTAACAGCTTAGTGCAGCTCTGGCAACCATGCTTTTGGTCGATTTTCCTGATTCGAAAATTGTGCATTTTCCTCACATTCCTAGAAAATTAAATTCCAGAAGATTTGAGTCATTTCTAAGTAAATCCTCGAAAGATATGGAAGATAGTTACCAAAAGCTATTGTATGTCTTTTTCAACTCAAAATTTGCGCGAAAGGGCATGGGAATCGTACCGTACAGCTATGTCCCTTCGTGCAAATCTTATCCTCAACATCACTGACGTTTTACTTTACTAAATAACTTATCTACATTGCAGAGAATTAAACAACTAAGTAGGTTTCACGATTACGACCCTGTAATCTATGAATTAACGGTTCTGTTTATAGAAATGGACTCAAGTAGCACTAAAGGTACCGTAGGTAAAAAGATATAAAAATACTCAAATGATGCACAACTTTTGGTACCTTTCCTAGTAAGGAAAAAATCTTAACGTAATTCTGCACAGATAGGAGGATTCTAAATAATGTAACTAATCACATAGTTGTTAAGGCAACTGGGTTCCCAGTAGCAGCAGTCATTGACAGTGAGGTCCACCAACTTATCGTAACCTTCGGCAAGGAATTCATGAAATTCTTGGTTAGAAATAATCTATGGCCTTACTTACATTCATAGTGAAGTGTTGTCAGTTATACATTTATGCACAAAGAATATCTAATATTTCAAATGCAAAGAAGTGGAATGATACCTAACAGATACTTTATTACTAATGCGATAGTTGAAAATCTTACCCGATGTAACATGCTTTGGTTCACTGATAGATTCCTGCCTCTGAAGGAAATATTTTTGAAAATATGTGGGATACCGCCTCAGTATTTGTGTAAAAAATGCTATTAGCGCACTAACCCAAACGAATCTAAGAGCTAATAGTTGCTATAACCAGCACAGTGCGGCTTCAAATGCATTTGCTTCCTTTTTTAACTACTTTAAAAAACACACGACTAGTTTCTTAAAAAAAATTTGTCATCGTAATATTCTTTGAATGTAACAAAAGACAACAACCTATTTCATGTATTACCCTTTTAAGCGAACTTCGTTGTGTAATTAACATGTTTAGACAAACAACTAAATTGTGGCAGCTTCATTTGCAAATTATTGTTACGGACGTATTTTCTTTTCAGGTCCAGTGGCGGTATCTACGCCGGCGAAACTGGTGTCGCCCGGTTATGTGATCAATGGCACCATGTCCGTTACCAAATCAGAACTCTACTTTGAAATGGATGACGATGATGAGGAGAACAAGAAAATAGACCCCAAGGTAAGTCACTGTTTTTGCAGGTTGCTTGGTGTGAGAAAGAAATAGTGCATGAAAATTTAGCGTTTAAGTTAAAAATGAAGAATTGCTGATCTCAAGGGCTTGGTAAAGAACATTATTCACTTGTTTTGGATTTCCGTAATCACCGTTTCTGTAAGGGGCTCTGTGAGCATGGAAGATTGGTCAATGGAGTTTCCTGTTTTTTGGCGTTAATCAGAATCTACCCAGCAGGTAAGTTGTGACGATATGCTGTAGCGGGAGCTCCGAGCAGCTGTGTCTGTTTCAATTAGTTACCTGTGGTGTCTTCACACTGCCCGACGCCGAGACTGATAACGAGACCGATGAAATGGCTAAGGCAATGGCATCAGTGAGAGGGTCTCGGTACAGTGTGAACAGCTTCATATAATTCTATGTGAGCCATTTTAATCGGTCTCGCTCTCTGTCTCTGTCTTAGTCTGCAGTGAGAATGCACCATCATTGCACCATTTCAAATCCGTGTTGGACATGGGGGACGCCATTTTGGCAGGGGTACAGTGTCACTGGAAAAGTTTGCTTGGCTTCACTTGATTAATCAAGTCAAGGTTGATTGCACTGGGGCCGGTAGTTCTGGGGCAGTGCTTATTTATTTAGGAAATGTAATAATTGTCAGGAGAGTTCGTTAAATCTGAAGATGGCAGCATTGGTTCTCATTTGGCTGTCCATTTGTATCGGCACCACCAGAGGTCGTTCTTGTACTGTTGGCTATACCACAACGAAGTTCATTACATATTAATGAACGTCACACCACAGTGAAACGAGAAAATAGAGAAAATAAAAAATTGATGAGTAATTGTCTATTTTATATTGATACTCTGATGTGTAGTCAAGCGTCCTGATTATCCAGGTATTCATGGTTGACACGAATTGCTTGC
>JBCAUG010542515.1:0-14801 GCA_038406175.1 Haplosyllis leylae | reverse complement strand
AGTTTGGACTTCAGCTACAATCAACCCCCCCACCCCCCCCACGCCCAAGTTGTGTGTGGAGCATCTTGCGGAGACTAAACCTTTGACCGCGTACGGTCAAGATTCTCGTTTTACATAATTGATCCAAATACAAATACGATCAAGGAAGATATATATTACCAACAACAAAAGAAGCAAGCCACAGACATTGCTCCTTGAATGTTCGCCTTATTTTAGGTCTTCAGATTTTGGTCGGATTTACGAGTTACCTTACTGACAGTTTGATGGCAGCATTACCAAGGATACAGAGCTAAAGACATGCAGTAGGGAAAATTTGCTGAACATTCCATCTGTAACGTTGCAGAATCTACATTGCTGACCTTCAACTCAAAGCATTTTTATCCCGCTGAACCATTCATAGAATTCTTAACAAAAATATTGCAATGATTCCGTAAATCCACCCAATGGAATTAATGGACTATAATATCATCATAACCCGTAAACCTGCTACTTGGGAAGCCAAACTTAGCAATGATCTTTCTTTCTTCTATGCTGGTGAAATGGGCAGATAAAATAAGCCTGAAGTTCGTCAATACGACACATAACACGACCAGAAAGAGACAGTAAATAATTTGAAGAGGAACATTTTCAAGTTTGCTGATATTCAATTTGGACATTTATGACAGTTTGCTGTGGTGATACCATCACGATTACGAAATTCGTAGCACAGATATTTGCTTTGTTTTAAAGTAAGTCCCCCTCCCCCCCAAGAACGGACACCATCCAAGGAACGATATAGCCAACAATGAATGATCTTTTACACTGGCAAAAAATTAAAGAACTGGACTATTTAGAGGAGATAAATTGTGTAAAAACTCATGGCAAAAAAGACTGCCCATATTCCTCTGTAGTCTAAATCCACCAATCACCAAGGGATCTCATCCTCGTATTTTCATTGGGTTAAAGATAGGGGAATAAAAAGGTTTGAAATGAAAGCATTAACCTGTTACATAAGCATTAGAATTGTTCAAAAGGTAAGAAGAAGATACTGTCCTTCTCGACTACTTAACCGAGATTATTACACGCAAACGTCAGGAATTGTTACTGAAAACTGCGTGTTTCAGTACTTAGTGCAAGGAAGCTGCATTATTTTGGAAATCATTAACTAATGACAGCGCAAAAATCAACTCTTTTTGGTTTAAGAGTATTAGGACTTAATAGGTTTTCTTAACTTTGAAATCCAACTTACAAATTTATCTTAAAAGTTGTCTACGTTAACAAAATATTCATATTAATTAAGATACTTACTTTTCGGCCCGGCCAGCCAGGCAGGCCAATAATACCCTGGAACATGAACAAGTAATCACAAAACCATGGTTGAAAATTGTGTTTGTGCGTAAGTACATCAACCAGGATCGCTAGTTATCATATCGGGTATCCTCAAAAGTTCTCTTTGTTCGCAGGAGGTACATAAACAAAAAGCTCAAAAGTATTCAAAAGATGAAAAAATGTACAAAAATTGCAATGGTTGCTTAAGAGAAACAAAAACACTGAAAACATCACAAAAACACGTGGAAGCACTTTAATTTCAGGTTTCTTTGAAATTCACAGTTGTAAATTATTGCCACATTGACCAATTTGCACAAAGAATCTTCCTATTGGATAATTCTCTGAGCAAATACAATATACATAAATACTAACTTGCAGCTTGGAAAAAATGGTTTCTGTCCCGTAGACACGTCCTTTAAGTGAAGATGTTTGTTTGATGATGGAAGCATTTGAGAGACTGACTATTAGACAAATTGCCATATTTGAAATTTTCTGAGGCTGCCAAACAATAGACAACCAGGCTTGAAATGGATGGAATTTACTAATAACTTAAGGCGGATCCAAATACAAGATCTACTGTGTTAAGTTGTTACGGAGCGTGATTTTTGAT
Source organism: Haplosyllis leylae (assembly GCA_038406175.1). Taxonomy (NCBI): domain Eukaryota; kingdom Metazoa; phylum Annelida; class Polychaeta; order Phyllodocida; family Syllidae; genus Haplosyllis; species Haplosyllis leylae. The sequence continues at coordinate 12,883 of JBCAUG010542515.1, read as the reverse complement.
AAATGGGGTGCATGATAATTAATTACTGCATTGGCCGATTATTTAGATTTCCTTGCATTTTTACCGAGCGAAGGTAATGTTTTCACAGGTGTTTGTCTGTCCCCGGCCAGGTAGGTAGGGTTCTGCAACTCCAACCACCTCTCTGGCCAAGTAGGTAGGGGACCCATCCCATTCCCAAAGGACCAAGCAGGAAGGACCAGTCAGGAAGTAGGCCCTGCCCCTCCCCAGTCAGGTAAGTAGGGACCTGACTCACCCCTTCTCATGCAGCTTTGACCAGGTAGGTAGGTGACCACCCTGCTCCACCCCTGCCCTTCTCCCAGAAGGACCAGGCAGGGAGAACCAGTCACTACGGTTTGTCTAGAATGACAAAAAAAATCTGGAATGATCAGTAAAGGAATGGAAGAAATAGGGACGAGGCTGTGGTCATTAATGATTTCAAATGAGGTATAAGGACACCCACCCACTGTAAGTAACTTTGGAAAGAAGATAGCAGAATTACAATTTATTGTTTAACTGCAGTTTGCATAATAGTCCTTCCACCGTCATTTTAATTTACGAAAACACTGTGAACAGAAGCATAGGCAATGACAGAAGACGAAAGTCCAAGGTGGGACACCTCAAGGCAAAGTAGATGAAATGTAGTACATAGCGGTTACAACTATTAGCATGCCTAAATCTGATAATTCCATTGATGCTAATAATTATAACACAGCTGAAATGTATGTATACACATAATATAGTTCTGTTGTGATAATATTTGCTCTTTCTCACACGTAGAAGAGCAATGAAAAACGTATGTACATTACACAAGTAAATCCTGTGCTGTAAGACTCTGAAAGACCACTCAGAAATGTATGCAACTTTGGCTGGAGACTCTGCGTTTCATCGATTTAATTCCGAATTTTAATTACATAGGCCTAACCTATTGTATGAAATATTCCAGGGCCAATTTTGCAAGAAAAAAAAAAACAATTCTGTAGTGATCTTTTTCTGTCAAACAGTACTTAGTGTAAATACCGGAAAACCATTTCTTCCTGGCAATCCAACTAGTCCCTGAAAGTAGCAAAAATACAGGGTGTAAACCAGATCACATGCAATTATTTATTCATTTTAGTGGTACCTTGGTATTTTGGTAGTCAGGATTCTATAATGGATCAGAAGGGTTCTGGAAAACTCACTTGGGTTAAATTTCTTAGTAAGTGCTCGGGTTGTGCATTAAATAAGGGAAAAAATCACGAACAACAATTTGTGAAGTCTGAATATTGCTGTTGAAGTTTTGGTCGCATGTATTTTTAGAATTCCAGCTTAACTGAAAATACATAATTCCCAATGGTATACCTTATGTCCTTTTACGGGAAAATGTATCTCTTAAATATTTTATTTCCTTGATCAGTGTGAACATTTAAATGGCAGGTGAACTTCAAGCCTGTAGGCTATTATTCCAAATACGGCAAAATCAAGCTTTGGGGAGAGCAGCCGCATTCTCTAATGGGTATGATAACTAGACTCTTGTAGATATGAATCGTTCTGTCTTCGCGCAAACTGAAGAGTACCAAACTACTAATGTTAGACGTTTTGAAATGATATCCAATTTTCAATGGTTCAACTTGTTAATACTGTTTTACATAAGTAGAATGGTACTCATAATATTTCAGACACGATATTCGTATTAGAGGGCTATAAAAATGATTGTTAATAGCGTTACACTGCAATAAATCATATTTAAATCAAACAAAATAAAAAATTAAAGTGCCCCCTTTCAATGAATTGAAAAGCTTATAAATTCAATACACCACAAAATATTCTATTTATAGGTTCACATGAAGGTTACATCGAAATGTAACAAATGATGCCTGTATACAAACAGAAGTGGGTTGCAATATGATGAATGTGTCATGGGAAAATTTTGTTTTCAATTTTAATCCATAAAATCAGATCCAGTTTGGATGCATCTTTTAAAAGAATATTCCAAGATTTAACACTACTACATCTTGCTGACTTGTTGGTACATTTCAGAACCTTTAAAAAGTACTTTTGTGGCATTACGCTGTGTAGTTTTAAATTGTAATAAAAATAAACTAAAAACAGCAAAGATAATGATGAGGTATATCTTACCGATGGTCCCTGGTCTCCTCTGCCTCCTTTCGGACCAGGCTTTCCGGGCGGCCCAGGGGGACCTGTTAATGATAAAACATTATTTTCTTATTCTCAAATAAAATTGTAATGTTTAACGATATCTCAACTTTTGCTCTAGGGATGGGAACACATTTTCTTCTCAATCACGTTGCATGTCATACACATGTATTTTGTAGCAGAACCAGCTACTAGTTTTTTATGTTTAGTAGCAATGAAATGCCAAGGATAAAAGGACTTTGACGTTACCATTCAGCATTCTCCTCAATTAGACGTTACTAATGGCGAAAAACATTCCTGGAGAGTTGATCTTTTGAGGCCATGGCAGAATGAGATAAAACTTGTACTCTAAACGACAATCTCTCCGCCCCTTTACCTGCCTTCTCATGCCAGATTACAATGTCCAACATAAATAATAGCAGATAAATTGCAGCATACAACACATAACATTGATAGAATACCAATCAGAGACTTTCGATGATTCCAAGCAGGAACTGTTCTCCTGAAAATGGAGCGTAAAAGTATCGGGGTCAACAGATGAAGCGTTGCAAAAAAGAAGGGAAAGGAAAACAAAAACCCCAAATTGAGGGGTGATTTGAACGATTCCCAACCGAATGATTAACAAAGTGCAATGATGATCCATCAAAGGCTTTAACTCAGCCAATGAAGGTCAATTATGGTCACTCACACAGCCCATAAAGATGCTAATGACTGCTTCAAAAACTCTTCTAGTATTTCTGGCAATATTTCTGCTCCTTCAAAGGATGCCTGTACATAAAACTCCAAGACCCATCGTGCTCTCTGACAAGAGCGTCTGGTGTAGTAACATTCTAACAACCGAGAAAACTCCTCTTTTTCACTCCGTGAGTTCAACTGGGAGAATTTCTTAAGAAATTACATTTGCGCGCCAATATTCGAATGTGTGGTATCACGCGGCTGGATCTTTGTTATTACTTGAATCAAGTTATTACACGTCTTCTCTTTATTACAGACTTCATTCCAGCTTTAGTTCATCAATACATTCCGTTCACGATGGGCTCTCGTGTTCTGAAGTGTTAGATTCTTGTAGCTACATTTCTTGGAAACGTGAAAGAAAACATCATCTGCCCTCTACCTCCTGCTTCCTCTGTTTCCACTCCAAGAACATCTCAACTGAAGGCGTGCCACATGCCTGAAGCCAGCTGAATTTCATGGTACCCGTTATACTTCACATCGAAAAGGTTTTTTTTAAATCAAAATGCACAAAAAGACGACCCAATATTTGCTGGAATGGTTTTCAAAGCAAGGAGGATAAAGTAGGTAGAGTCAGCTAACTTGAACAGCTTTGTATTTTGCCCTATCTGTCATGACATCATTATCAGCAGAACAACGATGTTTCCGGGACTGACTTCTTTCGACAAGGTCATGTTTACTTTTTATTAAGATAAGTACCAAAGCAATGGCCACAAGGATACGTTTTCTGAATCCCACGGATAGCTTTCACCAACAACTCACAGCTAAGACATGTCCTGATCAGGTCCAGACATCTGGGTATGACCACCGGCATCTCAGCAGATGTTGACCCAGATTCCACGTGGTATTCCTCACAAGGATTTCCCAATTTTTCCCTTCTGAGTACAATGATCAATGTTCATAAATAAGTATCGATAATTCAATAAACATGGCAACTGTAAACCCGCCGTATATGAAGATATTTCTGCGCGTTGAATATTATTACACTACTCAAAACAAAAAAAAACACCACTTCAAATTTCGTGCGAAGTTGTTCCTTCCCCATATCAATTTTTAAAGTAAAAACAAAGAAATGCCATTCTCAGTTTCATTACTTTGTTTGCAAAAGATTATCTGACCTGTATATCATGTTAATCATCAGCCATAACAAGCAAGGAAAGATGCTCCATGATAATAAGTAAAAGTAAAATGCCACAAGCAATTAATTGAGACTCAAAAAAGTAAAAGTAAAATGCCACAAGCAATTAATTGAGACTCAAAAACTTTTATTATTTTACTCCAATGCCACAGGGCGAGACAAACTCTCCAGAGTAGGACTTAGATTAAGTATGTAAAAAAAAACAGAAAAAGAAAAACTGCCTGTGCAAATTAACACTTCAGATAGTAAAATATTTAATCTTTTGAAAATAAATATTTTTGTCAAACTAGCATTCAGAGGACTAAGACTTTCCTATTAACATCTTGAATGTTGTGTGTTTACCTACATACACCTGTTTAAGTGTGAGCATATCTCCTCAAAAACAGGTGCTCTAGACCATGTCTCCTATAAAACAAACAAAATATGATCCACATATTCATATTCTACAACAATCGTAGTCTGTTGGGCTAATTAGGTTTGTATTAACTACGAGTGGTGTATGTGTGTGGTATCGGTGCTGGATGCCGTGTTTTAGTTTAGGACCCAAGGATGAGTTCATTCTTGTCCATGATTCCAGTGACAGAATACGGCACATAACCTAAGACTTAAAATGATTACCAACAAAGCATTAGTCTGACGTTCAACCACAATACTCTTTTTATACTATTTATTCAACTAAATTAGGTTTGATCCTGGGTAACAGAGGCAAACGTCTTTGATCAAATATAACCATTTCCGTATTTTTCAAAACGGTGTCTGGAACAACCGTGAATAAAGTTGCTGTCTTGTTAGGATTGACACATGTGTTCCAAGATTAAAAAAAATCGATCACCGAAGAAATAAAGAAATAACAACTTTTAAAAGTATGGCCACATATAGTACCCACAAAAGACGCGAAGAGAGGTTTTAGGTGTTTATCAGAACATGAAACCAGCCTCACCAGGTTGCTTTGAATTTCTTCTGTGAAAGTAAAATGTCAAAGAACCATTGAATCTAAGTTCCGTGAAAATCTCCATGGGAGCTTAAATTGGCCTCAAAAATTCTTCATGAGGCTTTGAATGGAAAGTAAAAATATGCCTGACCCCCGAACTTGTGATATCCCAACATCAACCGTTGCCCATATTTTCCACCTTCGTATAAGACGTCAAAACTCTGTGAAAGCTGAGGCATGACACGATTCAGAGCTTTATGAAAGAGAATATCATCGCTTTGAAATTCAAGCCCCAGTGTGTACGCCGAGTCATAAACGCCTCCCGTGTAAATTCAACAAGTTGTACAGTAGCACAACAGTGAAATTCCAATTGCTAGACAAAACATGTCGAACGTGCAGCAAAAGTACGTAAACAAAATTGAAACAAGTTCAAGTGTTCGCACAGAAGAATGCAGCATTACTCATTCATATTGTAATTCTTGTAGTACGCGCGTGCAAAAAAATAACAAAAAAAGTTGAGATAGTACATCCGTTTTCCTTGAATCTAATAAATATGAAGGGAATGGGATACAAAACTGGTGGCAGTGGCGACAGAAGAAAAACAAGCTTACTATTTGTAATAATATTTTTGGTGCTGCAATGAAAGATATTCTGGTAATATATGTCCAGTTTTCTTGGAAGTCTGCAAGCACCAAAACTCAAGATTAAACTTGTCGAATTACATCACACGAGGCTTAGTGTATGAGGCTGATCAACAAAGAATGGTTTTAGTTAAATCTACAACTCGTGAGTCAATTATATAGTGATTTGTCCAAGGAGGAACGACAACTTGATCTCTCAGATACTGGACCTTTTCATCATAATTACACGCGATAACATGTTTTCTGTTCGTGTCCACTCAATTACCATTTTCCAGCATAATCAGGGATCTATTCCTTCAATTAGCAGATCTATCAAATCCAGATAACATTTGTTTTGATTAGACATGTTTTCATTATGTAACAAGCCACGTTACATTAGTAACTTAGAAGGAGAATTTTGAACCAGATCAGAAGCACAATTTTTTTGAGAATCCGCGTTAAGTCTGTTGAGAAAAACACAATGGTGGTTTTTGTTTATCTCTGAAACTCATCAGTTATTGTGTGATTGACAACAGAAGATGTACATTTTATTTTAATTAACGAATTATAATGTGTTATTTCTAAACTTTTGCACATGCCTATTGCATCGCTGGTTCAAAAGGTTTCCATAGGCTTCGATAGTGAACTCATTCCTGTTGCAACATCTAAACGTTTAAAACTGTCTGGGTTAGAATTACAAGTTAAATTTAATTTACTTAACGAATTTAGAGTTTGGGTCACTAATATTTCATGAGTTGCATTTTAGTCAGTAAAGAATCCGCTTATTAAGACCTTCCAGGTTAGAGAGATTTAAATTTAGAACTTGTTTCGATCCAGACACTGATGAAGTTACGGTTCAGTTGTATGTCTCTTCGAATTAGAATTATCGCAGGATTTCCATGCATCCAGACAGCAAATATAACACAGTTTGGTCGGTTGGATCTTCACCTATGATATCTTACGTGTTGCCCCATTGGGGTCAGGGAAGCTCACCGTCTTCATGCAAAGGTCAAAATCCATGACCCGCCTCCAGGTAGTATGGTAGTATCCCGCGTCTGCATTTTCAGCATCGGCACAGGAGAAATAAGCTTCAAAACGTGTTTGCTTTTCTCTTTGGCCTTGGGCCATTACCTGTAATGTCATTTAATTTGTATTCGATCAGAAATGAAATTGGCTGGAACTATGTTTTCCTTGAGCATGATAATGGGGTTAAGCACATCCTTGCACGCTATAGACTGGACATTTCATTTCAATTATAGTGAACATAACACGGATTGTACAGGATCGAAAATGAGTAAATTCACGCGTAAAAAACTACGAAAACTCAACTGTAACTTTGAGAAACCTTGGTACATGTAACAGTTTATAATTTGAATGGTAGTGAAACAAAGATCTAACTTTTTCTTTTGTTAAACCCAGGTTTTATTTTCCATGTAGAAAGCGAGTCACTAATTTGTTTTGTGGCCAAATTCTGCTGAAGTCGCTAAATACTTTTAATTTTGCAGCTCTAAAATGGCAGACAATTAGCATTCAGAGAATGCCGAAATCTTCATATCTAAACTTGACCATCTGATCTGGCAGATGGTCAACTAGCCGCAAACACATGTCTGCTATCTGACTAGGATATACTTAGCCACGCTGAGTCCAATTTGTATTGCCACTGATTATGCAAGTGTGTTCCACATCAATTAACTATCAGTCATATTTAGTCAGAGTAATTGCTCGATAAATGGTTTATGCTGTAATTACTCAAACTTTCTGATCACGACGACTAAAGTGCATCACTGCAGTTTTGAGGCAGTCGGATGATTTCGAAGTGGGAATCGGTCGTAATACATCGGAACTTAGGCACGGGCCTCATGCCAATCTAAATGTTGACATCAAGGAGAAAGTGAACTTATCTTTGCACCGCTTCTAGATTTCTTCGTGGTTACCAAGGATACTTGCATGAAGGTATCTAAAATTCAGCCAGACATGGCAGCAACTTTACTTTGGCAGCTTCTGATGACCTTGTTAAGAATATTTACGTTGTTTTGAAAACGATAGGAGCCAATCTGAAACTGAGATCCTTATAAGCCACCTGTATCATTCCATGGGTGGAAAGCTATCAACGCTGTCGATAAAACACACAAGTGCTCACGATAGGCAAGGCAGAACGACTACGACTAGTCGGATGAAACAGTGACTAGTCGACTACAATTCTGGTAGTCGACTAGTCTGCATATAAAAAGTTATTACTAAGAATAGTTGAAGTATGAGCAAAGAAAATGAAATCAAAACAAATTTAACACTTGATTAATTATGTTATTACTTGGTTACTGGTTATTATAATGACCACATCCCCCATCCTTACCATGCTAGACCAGACCTAGCTGGCAGGAGGGGGTGGATGCCATGACTAGGTGACCCCCTCCCTACCTCCAGCTAGGTTTGGTCCAGTCCAGGGGGTGGGTACCCTGACCATATGGCCCACCCACTCTCTCTCTCACCTCCCCTCCCCTCCCCACGGCTAGGTCTGGTCTGGGGAGGGTGACCCCCCAGACAGGATCTACACAGGATGTACCCTACCATCCCACCCTGTGAACAGAAGGACAGACATCTGAAAACATTACCTCCCCCTATGTGTTCAGTAAAAATGCTATTGTGGAAGTTTTTTGAAAAAATAGGTGACCTGTAGTTCACATATTTCTATTTTACATGTCAGTGATGGATCCAGGATTTACCATTGGGGGTGGGTAACCACCCCCTGAGGGGGAGTGCCAACCTATTATTTGGTCATTTTTCCAGAAAACTGCATGAAAATGAAGAAATTTTGGCCTGTGGGGGAGCAGCATATCACTTGGCCCCCCTCCTAGATCTGCCAATACATCTGATTATCAATTAGTCGACTAATGCTGTCCGACTAGTTGACGAATGAAATTTGGTAGTCGTGCCTTCCCTAGCTCACGATAATCCCACAATGTACTAGTCTCTGACTAAACGCACAATTCCGATGCTTTGCGCAACTGTTAATTGTGAAGTACAAAACAACATTAGCACTGGGTAACAAGGATCTACAGTGGTCATTAATATTCTTTCTTGTAAAAAGTTCTTCTAACAGGAATTAGTTACCAGGACATCTGTTCTTTGAACTTTGGTAAACTTGAATCCTGTAATAAACAGGATCTGAAAATATGAAAAAAGTTAGAGACGTTTAATCACCAAGTCAAGAGGCAAATGTACTGCCAGTCTAGCAAATGTTCTTTTCCAACCACTAAAAGGTCTGTTTATCACCCTATGATTTTGCCGAGAAGCAGATATACTTTGCTGGTGTTGATATTTCAGTGAGGAAAATTCTGATTTAGGATCAATGCAGCTGAATAGTATGAATTCAGCTTCAAATTGATCTATCATGAAAGGAATGACCTCATTGGAGTACTAGATTGGAATTGGACCGAAGGGATAAACAGATGCCCCTGTGTTTTCAATTGAAAAGTGTTGATGGTTACCCATGTAACTCATGTAGTCTGTCAATATAAGAATGTATCATAGTACAACTACATTTCCTCTAACCTATGTCTGCACGACTTTTTCGGAGCTTCACACTTTTACATGCACAAAGACGTTTATTAAAGTTCAATTTCATGCCTTTTTACAACTTCAATTGTATGTTTCTCGAATGTCAAAAACCCCACGGTGTATTTATATTAAGAGACTTGACATAGATAATAAAATTTTTGTATCGAGAATTTCAACCGAGCTCCTTGCATTGATTTACATGGAACAGCTTGGCACTACCATTCTTGTTTGAAAAGAAAAATACAACTGCTTTGGACGGAGATAAATGTCATACGCCATCCGGGATGTCTTCCTGGAAATATACAAACCCTGTTGCTGTAGCAAAAAACTTCGTATCCTTGTACTCGAACAAATCTGTCTTTTTGAATCAAAGTGAAGATAGGGTTCTCAATTTCGAACGAAAGCATACCGAAGGACAAGTTCATTATATACAGACCACACTGTTTTTCACAAATCATATTGCATTCACGCATGTTCATCTTTGAAATAATTTTCATGAGAACTTATTTGATAAATTATGTGAAGTCTTTCTGAACAGCTGGTGAAGACTCATGTAATTCACTGAAGATTAATCCATTTTCTGCAATCATAGCAATAATTCAAACCATTCCAGCAATTTGGTCAGTTCATCCAACACACTTCATTAAAACACCAGAAGCAGAAGTTATCGAAGAGGGATAGTCCAAATATTTCAGAAGAAGATGGACAGAGCCCGGAGGAACATACTATCACTTTCTTAAGTGCCAGACTAGATAATTAACCTTTAGTAACACATCACACATCTACAGCTAAGTGTGCCCCCGATTTCTCTGGGGTATTAACCTTGAAACACACCATTTTCGAATAGGTAGGTGGCCATTGCTGAAACACCGCTCAATATCATCGTCAATATATTTATTTAAGGCCTTAACAACCAGAATGTATCACGCTAAAAGTGGCAAAATGCTTCAGAAATGGGTTTTTTCTGTGTGGCTCCTATGTTAAATTAATATTCATTCACGCTGACTGAGATCGATATCAAGACCTATAGAAGGTATCAATCCATTCCCGCGAGGCTGTTCTGCATGTAGATCTACGCTTCTCCGTAAGGAATGGGTTTCAACCCAATCTTGAAGTTCCACTGACTTCAGGTTTCCAGCTTGGCATTGGTTCGGGTGATTATGAATAAGCGATTATTTCTTCCCACTCGCGCAAATTCAACAGACGTCAGAAGCGAATGTGCAGTTCCAGTGGTGAAGTTTTTCTGGCATCTGTTTCCAATAGCTAGAGTTAACCAACTTCAACCCCTGTGCCGTCGGAACGGACAGCTTTTCATGGTTGTTAGTAGTGAAATGTAAATATGAGAGAGAAATAAAATTTGTAGCTTTGCGTAACCGTTTCAGCCACGTCACCTGTAATTAGAATTCTTGGAAAGCAATTCAAGGAAGTTTTAGACCAGATCTGTAGTACAGGAAAATAGAGTTGACATTCAAAATTCAAATATCTAGCAATCAAGTAATGTTTTGTGCTTTCCTTGCCTTTCTTTATGCTTTACCAACAGGTGAGTACGGTGTACGTTTTAAAATATTCCATTGCCTTTCAGACGTTAAAAGTGACATTTCACAAGTAATGTCAAAACAAGGAACAGTCTCTGGTCAAGATACATAGGTAACCAACCTGACCAGGCAGACTTTCCAAACAATATTTGCTGGATGTTTTCCGCAACAGTTTAAGGACAATTACCGATTTTCTCCCTTTTGGGAAAAATGTAAATTTATCCTCTTTAGTGCAAGAAACTCCTGTCATCTTTCAAATTTGTTTATGATCTTCCAACTCCAGCTGATTGCCCTGTAATCTGCGGAAGGATTCAGGGTGTAAAATGTGCATAAACAAATTCCCAAGAAAATTTGTGTGTGGCCCACAGTGTGGGTCTTTTTTGTGTTCCATCATGCTTCGGGCATGGGAGACCACGACTGTAGGGTTCTGGTGGCCACCTATTGCTTGTCACCCCATCTCCTCAAGTGACTTACCAATGCTGAAGTCTGAACCAACAAAGTGGCGAAAGGGCGAGATGCCTTTCACCTTGTTTTGAGTCGCTTCTCGATAATGCCCCATAAGTAATGGCACAGGGAAACACCTCGAATAAATATACTATACGCAACATTAGAAATTATCTTTTTTGTGAACATATTCGAGATTACAGTGAGAGGATCACAAGTGCTTACTGAAATAAACTTCTCCAGTTTGCATTTGCCTCGGGCTGTGAGCAGATGTCATTCTTCTTTCGACCACCTGAAGTAACTAACTCTGCCTATGTGCAGAAACTTAAAAATACATATTTAAAGCTTTTCTGTGATAAAGTTACACATTTCGGTTTTTAAAAATGGAATGATAACTTTTATGCAATGTCAAAGTTTGGCAAGAACTAGAAGATGTTATGGATTCACCACTGCGTATTTGTTCTGATAGAAACTGTACAGAATTTGACCAAAGACAGTTCTGGCATACTCAATGGGTCATGACCCAAGATTCAAGTAATAATATTGACACACTGGTTACATTGCTCTTAGTACCACATTAATTCCAAATGGTCCTTGAATTCGGAAGGGTTTATCAGTATTTTGCACCCTATGGACGGGTCAAGCCAAGGTAAACATGCATAAATTCGGTGCAGATTTTAGCAGTGGGATCATTGCCACCTACCCACGATCTTGAATCTTGATGCATCTAAACAACAACAAGATATTGGCATAATGCTCTCTTGCGGTTGTGCTGTAAACAATGTTTGACCTCCCTATTTCCCTCACTAGCCATTTCTGTACTAACGAAATGGGTTATTATGTCATGTAAAGTAGTTGGATCTGGACAGCATAAGCAATGATAATCTTCAATGTAGGAGGTAAATGCCCTACGTCTTAGACTAAGGTAAATATGATGAGTTGAGATACGTCTAATGGTCTATCACTGCCACATTGCAATTACGGTTGGTACATGTTCCTCTGAACAACTAGAAGTTTTAACCTGCTTCTTTTAGTTATTGATGAACGAAAACTTGTTTGTCTGGTTTTACGATCATCGCAACTTTTTATTATAAAAGCAGAGATGTGACTTGTTCTTGATTTTTTATTACCAACAAGGAAACTAAAATTAAAAACAGTAAACGATAAACGATCATTACTGAGCAAGATCCTCAGAATCTTGCGGTTCACTGTGCATATTATGAACGACACCTTTTAACCCTCGCTCGCTCGAGAGCCCAGTTGAAATATTACAATGAAAATATAACTGAAGTGATGAAATCAATATAGTATCTTGTTTATGCAAAACAATATCATTGAGGGGAAGTCAGGTCACTATGACCAGGAATAGCCAATCAGCAATATGAACTGAAGACTTTTATATTAACAATTGTGATGCAGGGGAACTTGTAACAAACGATCAAAAACTACATATTTTTGCCTAGTTTACCAGTGTCAGTAACACTAATTACATCATGACATGTTTTCTACCTTGCTTGTTGCTATTTTTTAAAGTGAAGAAAGTTGAAATATTACAAAATGTGTGTCAGCACTTTTTTTGAACTATAACATATAAAGGATCAATGGAATATTATCTCTGAATCCAGAACAGATAAAACCTCCAAACCCCCCTTCTAATCCCATGCATGTTGTGATACTCTCTCCCTGTTCAGATTATAATAATGTAAATAATCATAAATAGATTGAGCTGAGATATACGTGTACGCAATGTGTTGTTACCGCCCGCATTCCGGAGGAATGGGGGAAGGTAATA
>JBCAUG010542404.1:0-14801 GCA_038406175.1 Haplosyllis leylae | reverse complement strand
AATTTAATACTTACAAAGAAAAAAATTTAAATAATTAAGCCACAACAGCTCTGCATAAAGCCCATGGGCTTCTTGTTATTTTATTTTAGTAGAAAATCCTGATGAGAATTCTGGTGACAGAGACTTCCCTGCGGTAGATTAATTTTAACCAGTCGCAAATTCCTCTTTCATAAGATAATGCTATAATAACAAAACAGTATTATACTTGGTAGATAAAATACGATGGCGCCTCGAAGGATATTATTTTTGAGGAAATCAAGGCAGAGTTTGTTTCAACTAGTTTAAAAACTTTTGACACCTTCGTCTTTCATAATTATCAAAAATAAAATGCTGTAATTATCAATAGACGAAGGTTGAACAATTTGCCCAATTAGACTAAAGTCAAGCAAGACTCCATGAGAAGAATTCTTTTTTATGGATCTGGGGCTTGCCACGGGACCCATTTGGTTACGTTATAGATGTGTTACACTGGATAAAAATGGAATTCCTTCTGCTTGAAAAAGTCCTTCATGTTTATCTTACACTTGGATGTCAATTTTGTGTGCATCAACAACAGTAATCTGATTTCAACGGTTTCTGGTATCGCAGATTACAGATGTAAAGCAAAACAGCTCATAAACGATAGCGGTGTGGTGGGTTATCTTTTTTCAGACTGCACAAAGTTGGCTGCCTTCGAGCTGTACAGATATATTGGGCACAGGTACAAAACCAGACAGTGCGATATTTCATTTTTGGACAAGTTGTTGCTTGTAACATCTTCAAAAGAAAATCTAAATTTACTGGACTATTAGCAGAAATACTGTTTAAAACGAGGCATCCCTAGTCGGGAGTTCAAACAGGTTCCCGCACGTATGATTAGATGTTTTTATTGAGGGAAGGGATGCTATAGTTGGATGGTTTTTATTGGGGGAGTGCTATGGTTGGAAGGTTTCCTTTATGCCAAGTTTTTCTATGTCTAAAATTGTCTTGTTTCAAACACCAACCGGCCCCCTTACACCATGTGTAAGCGAGGACCTGAAATGTCAAATCTGATTTATTAGCACCATTTAAGCGGGGCGGCCACCGTTACCTTGACAAATTCATTCTGATCGAGCTAAAACACTCAATTTCAATTTAAAATACAGTCTCATTGTACCTTTTTTCTGGTCGTGGCCTCGTCACGCTCAAGTAAAGCAAGTCATGTATCGTTCCATGTATGGTGATTCGTTATAGTTCGTCTCTCAGTTTAACCTTTGCGATCGAATTTTAATGAAAGTTTACAGTGCTGACATTTAGGGTCTATTCACACGGAGAGAACGCGAAAGCGAAAAATTTCTTTGATTTTTTTGCTGGTTCTTTGATCTTTTTTCGCTTTCGCTTGATGTGAATAGGCCTTTACGCCCGAGCATTTTTTTTCTGCAAAAATATAAGAGAAATATAAGAGAACATTCTCGTACACATTAATTGTTCTTTCGCTTTGTGGTTACTTGATGTTCGATCGTTCCGGAGTCACCTTCGATGTAGCTGGCGTATTGTACTTGGAAATAGCATCTTGCATTTCAACACTTTTTCTCCGCCTCGCCCCTTCACCCACCCACTCTCCCAAAAATTGAAACTTCATATTTGAATCCTGAAAGATTGTATTGTTACGTGACGACGTTTTATTTGCTTCCTTCTCGTCAAAGATTGTTTTGTCTGTAATTTCGCAAACCATGCATAGTTCGGACTGTCTTCGCTGGAAGTTTGCAAGTGAAGATAAAATCAGCTGTTACTAATGCCATCGGAACAGGACCTGGCGCAGAATGGACGGGACAATTAGACTGATCTTCATTACATTCCCTTTCTGAACAAAGCAAGTTACATGTAATATTGTTTGAAGTAGAAGTTTTTTTTGCAGGATGAGAATAGTGACCTGTTTTATGCCGTCCCCTGGTCGCACGGAACCTTGGGGTTTCTCGTATCGGCAGAAATTCGTATAGTTCCTGCCAAAAAATACGTCAAAGTACATTACCAACCAGTACATACTTCCCAGGTAAGTTGTATTGCGATTGTTATACTGGGGGAGAACTCTTTTATATTCACTAATTTTTTTTTTTTTTTTTTTTTTTTTTTTTTTTTTTTTTTTCAGTTTTTGATAATGTGAGTTTTTCATGAAGCGAAAATAATCAGTCGGAAAAATATCACATTGAAGTGAACTTCTGTCACAAAAATATTCTTTATGTTGAAGATGTAATATTAAATACGAAAATATATTTTGTTATTCTTTGCGCTGGCTAATTCCTTCACACATTTTGTTTGGTTCCAGGATTTGGTGAACACCTTTCGCGATGAGACAATGAAAGACGGTGACAATCATTTCGTGGAAGGTCTCATGTATTCCAAGGATACAGCTGTTGTCATGACCGGCACTCTCACCGATGATGCTGAAAGTGATAAGGTAATGGGCACACTTCACACTTGCCGATTCCGATTCCAATAGGTTTGTGTGATATTATATTGATGTTTTACACTACCTTTTTGGAGTTGGAATCAAAGTCGGAATCGGGCAGTGTGACAGAGCCATAACAGTGCTATACCCTTGGTCTCGCAAAGATGCAACAAAAATACTTCTTGTAAGCTGGTACTCCTTATAGCAGAACTTTTTAACATTGTTGACAATGAATTTTGGTACATAGAAATCTTTTCGGAGTTTTACAGGAAATTCACCCAACATTTTCATTACTTGTTATAACCAGGTGCTCATTCTAACAGAACTCATTGTAAGCGGGCTCCCGCATATAATTTGTCACCAACTGTAATGGAGAAGTGGCCGTAGATGACATTTTGGTAATGAAACGTTGAGAACAGGGTGGTCGGGGGCAGAGATTTGATCCACGCAATAAGTTTACATCTTTTTCACACAATGAAATTGGTCAAATCGGCTCGATTTTGACAAACCTCTATGGAAAGTATTTTCTTTATCAGCACCGAGGTGTTCTTACACAAAAGGAGTTTCTTATCATTAATAAGGATACTTTTTGACACTTGAAGAATGATTCAAAGTAGCCGTCACCTTTACTTTCTGGTCATCATGTAGAACGTTTCAGTAACATCCGATATGAGAAGATTGAAATTCAGGTAATGCGGCTTAGTTGCCATGAATCACGGACACTTAAGGCAACAAATGCAGCATCATATTTGTGAACATATGATGGTGTTTCAGGGTTCCCACTAGCACGGAAAAACCTTGAAAAAAGAGAGAAGTTTTTCCAGTGAGAGAAAATTCAGGGAATTTTAAATTTCAGCAAAAAGTCCGGGAATTTTGGTTGAGTCATGGAAAATTTGATCGGAAAACAATGAATTATATAAATAACAAATAAGTACAAAAACAGTTGTTTCTTGACTCATTTTTTTGTTAAAAATTTATTTCAGATAGAGACAAAATGACAGCATATTGGGGACAGAAGTAACATTTTAATACCATTCAGTTTAGCTTCTTGTTATTGTAAGCTCATTTGGAGCAATAAATGGTTTGTGTTTTTGAGTCTTGGTAAAAGGTCAGGGAAAAATATCAGAAATATTGGAAAAGTCATGGAATTTCTTCAGAGGAAAAAAGCAGGAACCCTGTTGTTTATTCTTTTTGCCTTTGGGCAAAACAGGGAATTTGGAAGTACTTTTTCCCGACCAGGAAAACACAGGAAATTTGCCAAAAATATTTAAAATGGGGTTTTACACAGGGAATTCACCTACAACACAGAGGAAATGTGTCACCATTCACTCAATACAAAACTTGACGCAACGTTGAAGTTTATGCAAACGCAGAGCTACGTGAAAACAGAGCTTAAGCCTAATTTGATATATGTATCGTCTGTAATAAATGTCGTTCTAAATATTGTCGTTAACAATTGCAGATAAATTCAATAGGACGCTGGTATAAGCCTTGGTTCTTCCGTCATGTCGAAGGATTCCTGAAGAAAGGAGAAGCAATCGAATACATACCTCTCCGACACTACTACCACAGACACACCAAAGCTATATTTTGGCAGATGCAGGTAAGATTTTTCTTTTTGAAAACAAGGAATCAATTTGAGACATTTCTAGTTGTTCTAAGGAACTTAAAACAAGCAAGGAAGTTGATACTAAAAAGTCAACACAGCATCCAGCCCACCCTTCAATTAAATCAAAAGCTGCAAAACTTGTTCTATTCCATTCTGTCCCAAAAAGCAATATTACGGCAAATATGACTCCTTTCTCAATGTTTAGCCATGATAACCATGATAACATTTATTCTGTGTCATTTGCACTTCTGTCAAATGAGTCAAGGCTGATTAGGGGGGACCGTTTCAGTGTGATAAGATACTGCGACTAAATGAGGCAATAAAAACGACTTGTTGCGTATTACCTTTATGGCTTTCTGGTGTAAGAAGATCATCAAAAAACTCCAATGAAAATTATTTCACCAGTTTTAGTTTTTTCTTTCGGAGTTCGGTTCTGAGGTTAAAAAGGTAGCGCAGACATGAAAATTCATGCAAAAGCCTAAACCAGTGTTTTCTATGATACATAATGCAATTTCTTTTAATACGTTTTTGACTCCTCCCCAAACTTTCCAATATTCTTCGAAATAATTGTGAAAAAAATAACATTGATTATAATTAAAGTCCATTGCTATCAGTCATTTTTTGCAGCCATGAAAGCTGAACGCCGTGCTCAACGAAACGGATTTTCTTTTCTCGCACTTGAAGTCGTTTTCATTGTGCAGGATATCATTCCCTTCGGAAACAGCCTGATCTTCCGCTGGATGTTCGGTTGGATGATGCCGCCGAAGATCTCTCTGTTGAAGCTGACGCAGGGTGAGACGATTAAGCGGATGTACGAGGAGCACCAGATGATCCAGGACATGCTTGTGCCAATGCGACACTTCGGTGATGCGCTGAACTGCTTCCACAAGGAAACCCAGGTAAGTTTATTTGTATATCTTTACATTTTTAGTCTCAAGAGCGGAGCGACTTATCTGGTCACTGTAGTGTCTGTGCGTTCGTAGATACTTGGTTGGTTGGTTGGTTGCTTGTGGCCATTTAACAAATTTTTCCCCATTTCATAAATTTCATTGGATTTCAAAAAATCCAGAACCAAAATGCATCTCAGGCAAATCTGAGCAACTTTGATTTTTGGAACTGCCCATCCCCTTCAAAAATAAAAACACCAGATTTGGCTTGATACATTCCTCTTTATCCCACTCTTCATCTTTTTATCTTTTCATCTCTCTTCCTCTCTCTTTAACTTTTTAATCTTAATCAATTTATCTATTCATCTACCTACCAAAACCAAAGTTATGATTAAACTAAATCACACAATCAGATGGAGCGTAACACAATGGTGGTAAGCTCTCCCATAAATTCCTCATGTACAGAACAACTGGGAGATAAAAACAGCTTATTGATGTTTAATTGACCTCCCAACAATTAATAAGTGATGCATTATAATAATAAACGATATGGTACAAGGAACCCAAGTTTAAAACTCAAGTAAATTATTTAGAGATCTTCAGAAACCTCAAGCGTTGATCTTTCAAGAATCACAATTGACACATGTAAGCGAAGTTAATTTAATAATCCAATTTTCCTTTATCATACGTGTCTTGTACGTGACATATTAAACTGGAAATTGTTGTCTTTATTACACAATTCACACATAACAATTCAGTTTAAAATTGAATCGTGTTACAACTTTTGTTAGACGGGTGAACGAATTAATGCTGTATAATCTGAACCTTAGATCAAAGCAAGTCACGATCCTCTTAACATTGTAAAGGAGCAATCATAGTCGTGAATGATGATATGATGAGATGCACTACAACATTGGGAGTGTCTGAACATTCAGTACGCGAGTGCTAATTTAAAGAACTTGTGTATTTATGTTTGAGTTTGTGTCACATTAATTAACAAAAATGTGAAGTAAGGAATTCTAGCGAGACAAGCAATATTTAGCGACTTGTGTTTAGTGCCTGTGTACTCCAAATCAAAGTGCGTATGTACTTTCTGTCACAGTCAGAATTCGGGCAGGTGAGTTCGCAAAATGGACGATATGTAAGAAACAGGAATTGCTTCCGCCAGGATACCTGACTATTTAGGCAAGCTAACCTTCAGAATATTTGTTGTGTGGTTTATTTGATCTGTTTTACGATTTCTGAATGTTTTCGAAAAAGGAAATAAGATTATGAAATAGAAATAGACCAAAGATCCGCAAAAAATTACCATTATTTTTCATCAACATAAGTGCAAAACTTCTAACTGTCGTAGTAATTTGGAGAACTTAAAAAGCTCAGAAATTTTACACTTTATACTTAATAGAATTTTAATTAATTAAAGGATGGTCATACTTGTTGACAGTGAAGAGCCACCGTATGGTGGTATCCGGGGTGTGACAGAGGGAGGGGTGGAGGGGTTCAAATTTTGAAAACAAAAAAGGTCATTATCCAATAATTTTTTCCAGCCTAAGGTCACATGTTTTATCCAGGTATTAATTCATTGGTCTCTTTGAGTACTACATTCCACCCCTTAAAAGTAATTGGTCTCTGGAATTAATCAAAACAATAACAAACACCCCGGATACCACTGCACGGTAACTACTCTCACCGGCAACAAGTATGACCGAATGAAAATTACAGCGTATGCCATGAACATTGTGAAAAATAGTTCTTGTGTACTCAGAAAGATTTTTAATAAGTGATCTGATAAACTATGATGTTATCGTTATCAGTGAACACAATAAAGTGTTATTAGCACAGACTTGCGTTTTCTAGTGTGACTGTACCTTGAAATTGTAATATTTCTGTTTATCACTCAAGTTTAATAAGGAAGGCACTTTTCTGTTCTGCTGTCCAAATGTTTCCACACTTAAGGTTAAAATGTAAGACTAGGCGTGATTAAGCCACATATAATTAGTGTTTTACATTATTGAGCTTGGTTCTTTTTCTTCCTTTTGAATCAGAAATCTTTCCCTGGTCATTTTGCAGTAGTTTCAAACATGTGTTAATGTTTGCTCTTTTGTCACCAGTTGTATCCTCTGTGGTTGTGTCCGTTCAAACTTTTCAACAACCCGGGATTCGTTCATCCCAATGGCAACAAGGATGAAATGTACGTGGACATTGGTGCGTATGGGGCGCCCACCGTTGACAACTACAACAACGTAGAGACAACGAAGAGACTGGAGCAATACGTGACAAGTGTAAAAGGGCAAGATTAATTATTGAAAATATTATAAGACCGTAAAGTATTTTTTTTTGAAATGTAACCACGACACAAGCAGGCACTATTTCTGCTTAAATGCAACAATGAGATTTGCTGAGGCGTTAGAATTCTCATGCATTGCTCACTTGTCTCCTTTGGTAAATTTTTCATCTCAGACATCTTTATTCGTATCACAAATGGTTGAGTAGACTTTCTAAATATAAATTCTAAGAATGTGAGTCAGTGGCTCCCGTACGGTTCAGCTTTAGGAAGAGTAGTGAGCTTCAGTACTGACCGGTATAAGACTGCTCGTCACGAAATTAGCAGTCTTGCGTTGAGCAGTCTTTGACTGCTCATATCAAAAGACTGCTTGAGCGGTCTTTTGCAAAAGACAGGTCTTTGACAAAAGACTGCTGGTACTCAAATTAGGATTCTTTCGGTAAAAAGACTTAATTTTGTGATGAGCAAATTTGCAATCTTTCAGTAAAGAGACTACTAATTTGCACGAGCAGTCTGTTACCGGTCAGTACTGAAGCTCAGTGCTCATCCTGAAGCTGAGCTTAAACGAAAACACGTCTTACACGACAGTCTGTCTTTCGTAATTACCGCCCGCGTACGTAGTAAGCCGGGAGGTTGTGTTTTCATCGGTGTCTGTCCGTTAACACGGCCCCCGGGGGGGGGGTTATCCACCCAGGTCAGGGCAGGGGGTGCCCAGGACACCCCCCCCGCACAGGTCAGGATGGAGGTGCACCTGGGATACCCCTCCCCCCCCCCCCGTTCCCCAGTCAGGTCAGGATGGGATAGGTCAGCAGAGCGAGCACTTGCTACGCGGCGGGCGGTATGCCTCTTACGTTCACGCAGGAGGACTCTTGTTTGTTAATTATAATTACTCGATGTAGACATGATAACGTTTTCATTCCAGACATCTTTATTTCCATCTAAGATTGTTTTTAGCAGGCAATTCTATGCCAATGATAACAAATACATAACCCTCTTAACGGTATTAAAATTGTAGGTTCCAGATGTTGTATGCGGATTCCTACTTGACTCGTGATGAATTTCGCACCATGTTTGACCACAGTTTGTACGACAACATGCGGAAGAAGTATGATTGCCACAAGGCATTCCCTGACGTCTACGACAAGGTGAATCGCAAGGCCCGCGAGTAGAGAGGACGACTGTTACCTCATCTCAGTTCAGCAGTGCTCCTTGAATCATTCATTTAAGCAGTTGCCCGTTGTTCAGTTTTGGCCACAAAAATAGCCAATTTGGTTGCCAAATTCCATCATTGAAGAGGATTCTGCTACATGTGTGATTCTTGTCATTTGCATTGATATGTATCTCAAATTCAATGTGCTTAAAATTAACCATAATTACCGATTGTTATTTAAACTTATGTGATAGATTGGTTGTATTCGCACTTCAACGAATATCGTATTGAATAATTTTCATGCAAATGTTGTTTTACCTCGGAATACCCACCTATAAATTATGTTTTTGAAAATATTTCTGTTACATAATTATCAATTTAATTTTTTATGAAGGCCGCGTGTACTTTGTTTGACAGTTTCATTTAATGGTTGTGCATTTCAAGTCGGTGCCATATGTGCTGATGATGACTTCAACAAGATCCTCAACACTAACTCTGAATTTAGCAGGAAAGCGGGGGCAATGACCAACCCCTTAACCCACCCACCCACTCCCTTTTCTCCGACAATACCTGGTTACAAATATAAAGGAACATTGTACTTACAAAATGTTAGTAAGTAGAATGAACCCGCTCCATTTAACGCTTCCTGTTCTTCCACTAATGAGGTGCTAGTTAGTTATTTAAAATATAGCCGTCAGGCCTTGTTCACACGTAACAACACAGACAGACACCGATATTCGGCCCGATAAAGTTTTAGCATTGTGTCAATGGTTGACGGGCTAAATGGGTCTGGAACCCATTTAGCCCGAATTTCGGTCCGATCCATTGACACAATGTTAAACTTTATCGATCCGAATATCGGTGTCTGTGTCTGTGTCGTTACGTGTGAATAAGCTGTGTCACAGTACTAATCCTAATAGAAATGAGTGTTGTGATATATTTTGCGATCCGGAGGTGTGACACATCATTAACAAAATCAGTATTCAATTTTATGAAAATGATTTTACCTCGAGCAAAAGATCTTTGTATTTCTATGAAAGATGCCTGTTTGCTTTGAGATTAAGGTTTTGCATGCATGTATTTTGTATGCCTGATTTGTTATCAAATTTTTATACGAACTTTATTGTTATGTTGGTTGTTTTGTAGACTTGTTCACACATAACGACACCGAATCAATTTTATTTCGGCCGGATAAAAGTTTTGGAATTGTGCCAATGGATCGGACCGACATTCGGACTAAATGGGTTCCAGACCCATTCTGCCCATCAAAGTCACTGTCACCATTGACACAATGCTAAACTTTATCGGTCCGAAAATCAGTGTCTGTTGTCGTTACATGTGACCGAGGCTTAAATCATGGATTTTCTCAACCTTTTCGGACTTGGTTACGCAATTTACGTCCTGACTCTGTTCAGAAAATCCTGTTTTGATGTTGTGCCTATCAATGTTGTCCGTTTTGCTTGGAAATAATTCGGGTTTTTTGCGATAAGCAAATCCGCAATATCTGGCTAATTTAATGTAACTTTTGTAAATGATCACAGTTTAAATTTTACATCTAGAAGTGAAATTCCACACTTTACTTTTTGTAGATTTAAGATATTTATTGTAGCACATAAATTCTCCCAAATATCGGTTACTGTAAATGACACTTTTCCACTGTCAGATCTGGCAGAATTGCTTTTCACGAAAAACCCGATTGACAGCAGTTTATTTTACATCGTTTACTCGTTGCAAGTGGTACCCTATGAATTTCATAATTGGTTTAAAAGTGAACAGACATATTTGAACTATTAGGTACTTGAAAATGTTGGATCACAATTCGAGAGGCATGTACTTATCTTCTGAACGTTGTATACTATACCACAGTAAAATTAATATTGTTGTGGTATGATAACTTCTAGGATGGAAGTAGACCTAGTAGATACTTAAACTCGAGTTCACTGTTAATATAAACTTGTCCATCAATAGGCAAGTCTGCAGGTAATTTTTCATTTACCTCGGTTCACTTCATCAAGCACACTTGAAACTGGAATCGAAAGAAACTCGTTTGGTATATGAAAACAAGTGCATAATTTTTACCTTGAAGTTCCAAACTCGTTTCAGGACGTTTGATTTGTTTGAAATGTGAACTGCACGTAAATTGTTTCGTGATATGATAACTTTACGTATTGAAGTTTGATCATGCACTGCGCCCGTTGGCTTTTCTTTGTAGACAACGCAATAAAAATAACTTGCGAAACACACAAACATTTTCACTGAATTTTTATTGTCGTGCTACCTACCGGTTTGTAAATTATTAAGATACAAATAAATCGTTGCGTGAATGGGGAAAGGGGCAAAATGATGTTCATGTACAATGAAATCATCCGAGTTGTGACCGTTTCGCAACAATCGATGCCAAAGTCGGTCAGGAATGCGTTCTGGTTCCATTTTTCTCTCCGACAACTAGAATCTTTGATGCCAAAGTACTGACCCAGGATCAAACTCCCAACACCAACGTGATGAAATTATCCGAGAAAGTAAAGCCAAAGCGAGAGGAATGTCAAATACATTCATTTACAATGATAGGCAATAATAAAATTATGTAATTAATCTCAACTAGTAATTCAGTTGCGATGCTTGAGAGAAAAGACCTTAACAAAAGCGAGATATAGTACCGAGCTCAATTATATTATATACATCAATGTATCACAGTATTTATGAAACCGACTGAATTTGTAATTGCATCAGAACATACGGAATATACCTGTAGCACCTACATGGCAGTTACTTTCTTAATAATAAGACCAAGTGCAATAAATACAGTACCAATAGTACCTTTAAGTGATCCTGTTAATTTTGCGAAGCATACGTGGAAAATATAATATATTTGTCATACCCTATGTTACAAAGTTCAAATAAAATACAGCCAAATGGAAGGCAGCTTTGAGCGCAAGTCAATCTCGTTACCTTCTTTTGGTTGTATAGTAAAGGAGAACCTTTCCTCTAACGTTACTTCTTTGGACGGTCATTTCCCTTTCAGTATATCACCTCCCTTGCACTACCAGAAAATTCTT
Organism: Haplosyllis leylae; assembly: GCA_038406175.1. Lineage (NCBI taxonomy): Eukaryota > Metazoa > Annelida > Polychaeta > Phyllodocida > Syllidae > Haplosyllis > Haplosyllis leylae. The sequence goes on along the minus strand of JBCAUG010542404.1, from coordinate 3,408 downwards.
GCATACCAATTGGCAGTCAAAGGAAGTTCTGTACATTAAATATGTCATATGGTACAAAACATTTGCATAATAATGTATTTGCTTTTTGACCATTAAACAGATCACCACATTAATAGCTCTTAATATCATTTGTAAATATTTCTCATGGTTTGGACGGCAATGAGAACTGCACGTTGCATTGGCATTGGCGTGTTACGATTATCATTCCCTGTGGCATGTTTTCGAGGAGATCCACGAAGTAGAGTCATGCAGTAACCAACTATTCACTCGTAAATATCGAAGTTAATATGTGACATTGTAACCAACTGTGGACATTTCTCAATTTTTGGCACAGCAATATATATTTGCAAATTCTGTACAAAAAAAATGTTAAAAGATTGCTGGTAAAGTTTCAAAGAGATGGACGGAGTAGAGTCTATGAAATAATTAAAGGTCTTCGGTATCAATTCCTGTGCTTATGAGGTCATCGGTTGTTAGTCCAAAGTCTACATCATCGTCATCATCATCAATGTTAAGATCACTTTCACCTACAACAAAATGGTTCTTTTAATACCAGTAAACCGGATGACGTTCCCTGATTTACATCAACTCTGAATTTATTTACACAGCAATTTAAAGCGCTAAAGGCATCCGCTACAAAGACAATAGTCCTCTTGCTGATTTCACTGCAATCTGTGTAACATAGCTACGAGTAGAATCTATGCGACAAAGCTGATAATTGTCCATTTTCCAATACTTACCTTTCGACACCCTAATCTTTGGCTTCGAAGCTGGTTTGAAGTCATCATCCAGGTCGTCAGTGCTGAAGTCACTCAGATCGATGTCGCTAGAAAGAGGTGACAGCAAATCGGTGGTGTTTGTCACGGTAAGCCTGTGCTTGTTCCTCGATCTGTCATAACCTGATGTAAGATGCATTTCAAGATAAACATTCAAATTGTATCATTCAAATTGTATCAAAGCTTATTTCACTTGCAGAATCCTGAACTTTAGCCACAAGAGTCTTTGCGATTTGAACATTTTCCTTAAATTTGTCTGATATGACAAAATTATTTCTGATGAAGCCAAAAGCGATCGAGAAAATGACCAAACATTTGGCATGCAGTAAACTTTTCACTGGATCTACTATTCTGTGCAGTAGAAAATGTGTAAAAACTTTGCTGTACATATATTCTTTCTGGCAACAATTTATCTTTTAATGTTGGCTTAAATCCTTTTTAGTTGGGGAAATCGAGTCTACATGTCAAGCGCATTCACAATTTCTGTAAAAATTGTGATAATGTAAATAACAGCATGATTTTACATTATAACAAATAATCCAAGAATTTTACCTGATTTGTCTTTTTTAGTGTGTTGCACTTTGGACTCTACATTTGCAAGTTTGTTTTCTAATAATTTCATGCTGCTCCTGTGGGAAATGCAAGGGAATTTCTGTTATTCAATACAGTAGAAATATTTCTTCACACATCAACAGTTTTTCATTCCAAGTTTTTATCACGTGAATTGAAAGACTCACTTGAGTTCAGCTACTTCAATCTTTCCAAAGTTTTGTTCTGCCATTCGTCCATTCATCTCGATCGGACTTATCATTCTCTGCCGTTCGTTCACATCACGGATGACCTATGTATTACAAATACAACCACAATTTACCAAAAAAGAAAGATGATGATCAAACCAGGCTAAGAGTTGTTATCGCAAAAAAAAATTTGGAGCATTGCTGAACATTAATTGTACAGTAAATGCATTTCGTTATCATCAGTTTGCTACTATTCACAGGCTCTCCTGAAAACCTCGTCTTCGTCATCAGCATCAGAATCGCTGTTCTATGGTGCCGACAGACTTTCAGCACCACAGAACACGTTTTCTATTCCGACACCATAGAACAGCGATGTTGATATTTACATTTTTACCTTCTGTACTGCAGAAGACTCTATATATGTAGGGTGCCAGAAGGTCTCTGGGCACCACAGAACGGTAATTCTGATGCTGATCACGACCGTAGTTTTACACACTATTTACAAAATAAAACTACTAACTGCTTCAGTTTAGTAATCATACGCAACTTGGAATTTCATAATCCGAATTGTATGTACAAAGTAAAGAAAAGCATCACGGGCGATAATTAGTAACTCAAGATTTTAGCTCACTACAAAAAATTTCCAAACAGAAGATCAAACCTTAAAATAATCATCTTTGTCCTGCAATCATACAGTTGAGACAAATTACTATTGATCTGAAAACCTTTGCGTACGAGACTCATATATTCTAAAGACAAAATCTACGACAGTTGGCTGTAAGCGACCCTCACCTGTTCTATTCTGTCCTGCCTCCTTTCAAAGTCTCGGTTGTCTGTCATTAACGATGCTACATCATTCTCCATTCGCGCTATTAAATTGTAAAGAAGGAATGCTCTGATTTCGAGAGGGACAGTTCTTCTGGGAATTATGGCAGTTTATAATTACTACACACGTGGAATGAGTGACCTGAACGTTGATTTTGAATTGCAACGTTACTTCTTTCTGACGACCATTTTACACAACTGCTGCTTGTTTCAGTTGATTGAAGGGTCGACTTTGAAACTCAAGGACCCCACCTCATAGCGGTACAAGAACTGTCCCGCAAGCGAGCACGTACTTAAATATCTTACTACTGATGTTATTGCGAATTAACTGATGCATATACACTGTTCCCTTTACGGAATAAATCAATGTTGCTGACTCAAAGACAAAACAATTAATCAATATATTAATATAAATGCTAAGAACTTTTACTGAACGATCCTGGTTAATACGCACTGTCCCTGAAGATTTGTACTACAAAAGAGAAAATGTTGTGTGTACCCATTCTACTCTTGAAGGACTCCACATCACGCCTCAGAGAATTCATCTCGTCTTGAAAATATCGTTTTCTGCAAAAAAAAAAAAAATAAAAAATTGGCGAATGGGTGTTTTTCAGGGAACATTTACAGTATCTGCTTCCGAGCATTAATTTTCAGGAAAATTACCTTTTTTCAAATAAAATTTTTGTATTCAAGTAAGTCAATAAGAATGTGGAAAATGTGATCAGATTCTTACAAGTCGTGCATATCCCTGATAAATGATGACACTTGGGAGACAGGGATACCATCATCTCCTTGGCTCCTGTGATACTTCAACTGGTTCTGAATATGATGAATTTCAGATGCCACGTCTCTTCGCCACTTATCAATTTTCTGCTCAGTTTGCAAATCTATACCTCTCTCCGCCATTCTTATTTGCACGTTAGATAATTCATCTGAAAAATAAAGTGGTAATGAATGACTATCTCATAAAACAGAATGTTTTGCAATCATAACTGTTTAATTATCAAGTAATCCGTGTAATTAGGGTTAAAATACTCCAATATTTATTAGACTAAAAGTTCTACATCTTT
>JBCAUG010542293.1:0-14802 GCA_038406175.1 Haplosyllis leylae | reverse complement strand
ATGAATCCCTGGGGATAGGTTGGCTATGCAGCGGGCGGTATGCCTCTTGCGTTCACGCAGGAGGACTTTCTTGTTTAGATTGAATTCGAGATTTGGAGGTCTGAGAAAGGCAGGGGTGGGTGCGGCTAAAACTGTGAGTAGAACATGATCTTTCAAGAGACTTTCTGATGACAAAATACATGAATTGACGAGAAGTAATTTGAAGAAGAGGACTGAGGCAAAGATGTTTTGGGGAGTTAGAGCATACAGAGAATGGAGATTAGCTAGATTAAATGATGTGGTGAATTTTGATGTTAAAATTTTCGAAGCAAACCTAGACACTTTGGCTACTCTCACCAAGGAAAATTTTGAATACTCAATGTATAGATTTGTGCCAGAGGTAACTAAGTTGAATGGATCTGGTGATTATCCAGGGAAAAGTTTGTACCAGATGTGTGTAGCGATTCAAAAATTCTTGAATCAGAATGGTATACCATGGAAATTAGTTGAGGGTGATGACTTTTGTCAACTGCATTCGGTTCTAGACAATGTTATGAAACAGCAAAAGCCAATTTAGGTAACGTAAGTCGCCAAGCACAAGTTATCAGTTATGACATAGAAAATGAAATGTTGTGTTAGGGTATCCTGGGTGAAGACGCACCTGACAAATTGAGGGAGACTGTATTATTTTTGTTGGGAATTCATTTGGCATTGCGGGCAGGGGATGAGCACTACAGTTTAAGGAGGTACTCACCTGATCGACAGTCACAGTTATCATTTAAAAGAAATGAGAAAGGTCAGAGATGCTTGGTCTATTAGAAAGACACTGTCACTAAATCAAATGATGGGGGACTTACAAACATGCGAAAAGAGCAAAAGGTGGTCTGGATTTTTCCTTCCGAAAATGTGAATAGATGTCCAGTTAGATTAGTAGATAAGTATATAAGTCTCTGTCCAACTATTACATCAAGTAACAAGAAGAGTAATTTTTACTTGAGGAGTTTAGAGAAAATTAATCCGGCGTAATGGTATTCAGAACAAGTGGTTGGAATCAATACAATAAAGAAGGTGGTGACAAAAATGTTGAAGAATGCTGATTGTGATGGATTCTATACAAATCATAGTTTACGTAGGACAGGTGCAACTAGGTTATTTCAAGCAGGGGTGGATCGTAAGTTAAAGAAGTGACAGGTCACTCTAGTGATGTGGTAGATAAATACCAAATCACTTCAGAAGAGCAGCGAGCATCAATTAGTAAAGTCATGGAGTGTCCAACTGTTGATGTGAAATCATGTAAAGATGATCAAAAGGAAGAAGTCCAAGAGATCGAAATGCCAATTGTAGAGGGGAAAAAAGCAGAGTTCTGTAAGTGTCACTTTGAATGATGTCAAGGGTTGTATGTCATGTACCTGTAACAAGAATAATGTTGATTTGGTAGAAACTGACAAAGTCGGAAAAATGATCAATCAGCTTCTTGATGCGAGAAGATATGGTAAAGTGAAAGCTAAGATAGAGTTTGAGTATGATTAATTGCTCAAAGTTGAGTTTCAACAGTGAAAGATACTGAAAAATATATGTAACATAAAAAGAATAATTCTGTTGTCTTGTGGTGTCGCGTGTCTGGAGTTTGATTGAGTTAATGAAAATTGGTTTGATGTGAAAGTTATGTATGCATTTGTCATAGTTTTGTGTTAAAATATTTTTTTTCTGGACAATGACAAGTTAGAACAATGAAGGACAATGGCCATTGTCCTACTGTATAAGTATACAACCTGCATACAAATTATCCAAAATAATTTACTACAACTATGAATAGAAATTGCCCTTAAGATTCTTTAATTATGATTAAAGCACTTTGGTTGGGAAATCTATTGTTTCGTAGGTCTTCTAACTTGATAATTTCACTGAAGCTTGCCTTTGTTCGAAGGCAGTCAACAATGAACTTCTCAAGCTGTAGACACCTGCCAAAAAAGTGACACATGTGAGTTCACATGAGTAATTGACACATGTGCACTCAACCTAGATCTACACCTTCCTCACTGCTATTTTTAACCCATTTTTGAACTGTCGTAGTTTCCTAGATATTTATTCAAATTTAGCTTCCTGTGGCATATCAGTAGATAAGTATCCAGTAAACATCCATGCAATTTTTTAGAGAGACATATTAAGTATTTCTATGTATTCCGTCACCTCAAAGTTGGCTAATAATCCAAAAACATAGCTCGTTATGAGCACAAAAATTCCAATTTTCAAATGCATATAAATCCAAAAGTAAAAACTCCACAAATACATCCTTCTGGCAAGTTGTACCCTAATATCCAAACTCTAGACAGGTGAATTTTCAGACATGTAATCCAATTTGTTATGCCAATTTCGTAATTTTGAAAATACCTCCAGGAGATGTTAACTCCTTGATAGTAGCACTTAAAGTGAGCTTTAAACCTGTCAGTGAACACTGTTCAAGAAAGTTCAAGTTGAATAGATTCTTCATCTAATTGCTATCTGAGACAATTTAAGGGCAAGCAAAAATGTTTCATATAGTTGGGGGTGTGCTTTAAAATAGATAAAAACCACACTGAATATTGTTTCAGGCTTATAATTTATTCTCGGGTCCTTCAGACCCTCGAACAAATTATTAGCACTGAAACAACTTCAGCTAGGTTTTTATCTATTACATATTACACTGGACAAATACCAGGAAGAATGTATCGAAATAGGTTGACATACAACCACAAATACAACAGTTTAGTGTTTGACTTGGGCCATGATGCAATGCCTTCGGCAGAGTCCTGCATGCTGTATCATGCTTTAACTTAAGGACAAGTAGATCTTACAATTTTATGGAAATGTATTTTTCAGTATGGCTCGTCGAGTTCATCGGGAGGTTACCCGGTGACAACAACGGTCCTACAACGGAACTGTTTTCATTTGTCGTCTTATAAGCACGTTTCAAATAAACACGTTTCAAGATGAATTCAACTGACAGCAAATTCAGCGGTAAGTAAGGCTTCATGTTAAATCTATGTGTAGAGAGCATCGAGACATTCCAGTATAGTTTCATTTTATGTGTAAGATATTCCAGTTATCTTCACTTAGTCAATCTGTATCATTGTTTTATTAGTTGGCAATTAATGAAATTTCAATCAGACCAAAATTAATTTTTGAAGAACAAAGACAAGGTTCTAATATAAAGTTGAACTAATTTTTCTTTGTCTTGCTGTCTCACAGTTTATTGAAGTCATTAGATAATAGCTAGCACACAAAAGAAAAATACCCCGGTTTTGATACACGGGCGACGTTGTCCGAAACCCAAAACGGATACTGGTTCCAGACTGGGGATTACGACGGTCGCCTCCCAAAAAATATGTGAAATATTTGTCTTGATGTGGAAAGGATCCGAATAAATTTAGTCTGCAGGTAGAACATTTCATAGTACCGTTCTTGAACTGCGTGTAATTGTCTTAGTTTAAACAAAAATGTTATTTGATGAGAAAACCCCACAAATGGCATGATATCAAGTGGAGAACAATTGCTCCAATGAAGAAATACTTGAATCCCTTTCGAAACAAAGTATTTCTTCTGGCCAATTTTGTGATTTGAAGTTAAGTGTTTATCTATTTTTTCACTTTTCGAGAGCAATAAGTCTGCTTGAATAAAGGTGTGTAAGTGTTATACTTAAGTGCCTCAGAAGATAAAACTGTTGACTTTTCACTTCATGATCTGTGTTCATCACAAAGACAAAGGTTGAGATGACAAGCAATCTATTACTACTAGTTCTATTGTGTTTACCTACAAATCATTTATTTTAGATATCAACTTCAACTAATAGTCCGTGAACGTAACCTCGTATGAAAGTCTTGCGGAATGAAATAAAGAGCATGGCTCAAACGTATCAGCACTATCATGCTCACATTACGTGATAAGTTGTTTGAAACAAAAACTAAATCTACTCTGTTACATATGTACATATATGTACATACGTAATTGACAAGTAATTGAATTTGTAGAAAAAAGTGTCAGTTGATCTTTGTTGGTTTTACAAGACCGAACACATTCAGACCAGCACACGTAAATCATTAAAATCTGGTGGTGTTCAGTTTTTGAAGACAGATTTTCTGTTGTACATCCAGATACATATTTTATAAGCAGTAGAACAGTTTACGGACATTTATGAACACTGGTAACGTAAGCAAAAAAATAGGTTTCACTAGCGTGTTATGTCTTTGTTCGCCCTTTATTGTACAAATGTAGGAATAAATGTCTGTTTGTCGTGCAGAAAAGGAAAACGAGGTGAAGGAGGCACCATTCTGGGTATCATGGCGATTTACCCTGTCCATCATAGGATTTCTAGGTTTCGTCCACGTTTACGCGCAGAGGGTCGGAATGAGCGTGGCAATTGTCTGTATGGTTAACCAAACTGCATTACAGGTAAAAATCTCTTTCTAGATTCCATTGCTCTGAGAATTGTTGATAAATATAGGAATAATTGTCACATGCATGCCTCCAATGTTGCAAGACAAAGGTTTTTAATTACACCTTTGTTTCATGAACATGTTATTTTCATCGTATTTTCCTGTTTGACACACGAGAAGACTTTATTTTTTAATTTAAAATGTATGCTGAATAGTTGTACGTTGCACAGTTAATCAATAATTTATTTTCTAACAATTTCAACAGCTGGACAAAGTAACGGATATCGACGCTAGTGTCCCAAATGCCACTAACGGAGATGTAGCTGCTGTCGGTGGCGACAGTAGATGTAACGCGCAGCTTGGAACAACAGGAGATGTTCAAGTTAGTAGTCTTGACCTTCAAGTGGTTCACAACAACATCAATGTTTTTTGTTTTTTTTTTAACATTTTTAAAATAGTGTTGTAGACATTACATTATAAACGAAATCGTTGTTAAGTTGATGTAGAAAAATACACTGAAGCCAAGTACCGGTAGAACATTTCATGTACTTTATTGTTGAAATCAAGTAGTTAAGTTCAACATCTACTGTGATCTTCCATCGTTACTTTTTGTAGTCTCTTACTAGTGAAACTTTCGTTTTTCATCTGTTTAAAAATAGAAAATAATGAATCAAAATTTTAACAGAATGGACCGTTCGATTGGAACAAGGAAATTCAGGGTCATATACTTGGTGCCTTTTTCTATGGCTATCTTGTTTCTCAAATACCAGCAGGGATGTTGTCTGAAAGGTATATGGACCTCAATTATAGCTGATTCCTATTTTTTACACAAGAATAAAGACAAGTCCTTTTGTGGTGACGAATTTAACAATTTAGCAATGAGGGATTGTTAAAAGTACATGTGATTCAATTCTGTCTTGTTCTCGTGCAGATTTGGTGCCAAATGGGTGTTTGCCATTTCCTTTGGTGTGTGTTCTGCCTGTACGTTACTATCCCCTGTAGCCGCAACTCTGGGATACGGTTACCTCATAGCGGTGCGCGTTGTTGCTGGAATGGCATCTGTGAGTACTATAACAACTTCGTGAAAAGCCACAACAGCGCTGGCTCATTGCTATGAAATAACGTCATTATGTTTTCACATAGTTTGATGATGTCATTGAATCTAAAATAACATTATGGCAGCATTCTGTGTAAACAAATTCCCACCAATTACTGCAGCTTAAAGTAGGCCTAATTATCATAAAAGCACCGAGACATATTCCCAAAATACAGCCCCTTCTTCCAAAATCAGGCAGTGAAAGTTTCACCAGCAGGTGGCTCGTTTGCTCCCTGTCCATGGTCTGGGGGCTGTGGACTGCATCTGAGGGCTGCAGACCACATCCAAGGCTGTCCAAGGCATCTGAGGCCATCCGAGGCTGTCCAAGGCATCTGAGACTGTCTGAGGCCAGCCAAGGCATCTGAGGCTGTCCGAGACCATCTGAGGCTGTCCAAGGCACTGATGCTATCCAAGGCATCTGAGACCATCCAAGGCTGAGGCATCTAAGGCCCTCGGACATGGTCTGTAGCCCTTGGACACAGAGGCACATCCTTGGACATAGTCCACAGCTGGTCCAAGGCCTTTGGATTCAGTCCATGGCTGGTCTGAGGCCATTGGATGCAGTTGACAGCTGGTCCAAGGCCCTCAGATACAGTCTGCAGTTGGTTGCAGTTGGCCCATCATTGGACACAGTCCGTGGCTGGTCCCCAGCTCTCAGATGCTATCTGTGGCTGGCCTGAAGCCCATCTTTGGACACAGTCTGCGGCTGGTCTGAGGCCCTCAGATGCAGTCCACAGCTGGTCTGAAACCCATCCCTGGACACAGTCCACAGCTGGTCCGCAGCCCTTGGATGCCATCTGCAGCTGGTCTGAGGCTCATCTTTGGACACAGTCTGCAGCTGGTCCAAGGCCCTTGGATGTGGTCTGTGGCTGGTCTGAGGCCCATCCTTGGACACAGTCTGAAGCTGGTCCAAGGCCCTTGGATGTGGTCTGTGGCTGGTCTGAGGTCCATCCTTGGACACAGTCCATGGCTGGTCTATGGCCCTTAGATGCAGTCTGTGGCTGGTCTGAGGCCAATCTTTGGACACAGTCTGCAGCTGGTCCAATGCCCTCAGATGTGGTCCACAGCTGGTCTGAGGTCCATCCTAGGACACAGTCCACAGCTGGCCCAAGGCCTCAGATGCAGTCTGTGGCTGGTCTGAGGCCCATCCTTGGACACAGTCCACAGCTGGTCCTAGGCCCTCATATGCGGTCTGCAGCTGATCTGAGGCCCATGCTCTGGTGGCAAAGGGGATGAAGGTGGCAAAAGGAGTGAAGGAGAGCAAAGGGGGATGAAGGGGCCAAAGGGGAGTGAAAAGGGGTAAAGGGGGCAAAGGGGACCATCCTATATACAGTCACTGAGCCACAAAAGGCCTTCATAGGTCCCAACCACAGGCCCAAAATTTCGGGGCAAAAAGTCTCAGTCAACCACTGAGGTGACTCTAATGAGCCACCTATCAAATGTGTCTCTGTTTCACTTGAGCTTGAGATTTTCACCTGAGATTTGTCTCAAAAACATAGTCGGCAGAAAAATCTGCAGTGTTTTCAAAATGTAAATATTATTGTTATTGTTTGTTTTCAAATGTAAATATTATTGTTATTGTTTACATGGGGCCAAAAACATAGTCAATTTTTCTGCCAACATAGTCAGTAGAAAAATTGGCTATGTTTTTGGACAGAAAAAATTACAAACATAGTCGATTTATCCACTGACTATGTTTTTGTTCTCATCAAGTAAAAATCTCAAGCTCAAGCGAAAAGGCTCCACAAATTAAGATATGTTTAAATATGAGTAAAAATATCTTAAACTGTGTTGGATTAAATCACAAAAGGAAAAACGCAGTAATAATTACTGATGAAACAATTGTATTTCAAAATGACATACTTATTGTTGCTTTATTGTGCGTATTGATGTTTTTGTCATTTATATGACCCACAGTCTTCTAGTCTGATTTTACTAACAGCGCGTTTCACAGAACCGTGAAGCCGCGAACCTGCAGGGTGTTCAGGAAAGCGTTCCAGCCAAGGGCCATTCACTCCTATGGGTGTTTTCAAGAATAATACCAGGCAAACCATGAAGCCATGAAGCGCTTGGCTCTGTGAAACGCGCTGTAAGCTGAGAAAGTTTATTATTTAACTTGTGTAGGCCCGCTTAATCGCGAGTTTGTCTGAAGTATTTTTTTTTTCAAATAAGGAAACTCTTCCAATCTTGAGGTGACAGCACATACACGCTTACAGTTCGTTACAATCCCTTTGAATTTATATACAGGGTGCTTCATATCCATCATTCCATGTTCTTTGGTCCAAATGGGCTCCACCAATGGAGAGATCAAAATTAGCCAACATCTGTTACGCAGGTAATTACAGGTTTATCATATCTAAACCAATTACTTGCATTTCACCGCATCTTTAACATTTTTGTCTTGGAAGTAAAGATCAATGAGAGTTGTTAATATTAAGGCTTGTTCACACGTAATGACAACGAGCCCCTCACAACCAATAGAGGTGTATGCAGATAGCTAATTCGGACTGAAATTCAGGCTGAATGGGTTCCAGATCCCATTCTGCCCGTCAAAGTCACCGTCATCATTGCCACAATGTTAAAACTTTAACGGGCTGAAATTCGATATCGTTAGGTGTGAACAAGCCTTCACACGTATTACATATACTTTTCGAACGTCACCTGTAGGTTCATGGATGGGTAATGTTATAGCATTGCCGCTCTCTGGATATTTGTGCGAGAATGGGTTTGGAGGTGGATGGCCCTCTGTATTCTATGTTATAGGTCAGAGTAATTTTTGAAATAGCCAATTGATCTCTATGTTATAGGTCAGCGTAATTTTTTAAAATACCCAATTGATCTCTATCTCTGATATTTTGAAGGGTTGGCAAACCTACCTTACCTTGTTTTATCTCCTTGCCTTGCAGGGATCAGTTCAGCGATTTGGCTGGTGTTATGGATCGCGTTTGCATCCGATTCTCCCTCAAATCATTGGAGAATCAGCGCAAATGAGAAGGAGTACATTCTTACTTCCCTCAAGGGTCAGGTATCGGCCGCCCATAGAAAGGTTAGTCAAATTTGTTGATGGCCTGTTCTCATGCTTCTTTGAATTAACTTTCTTTCCCTCTAGGCTCTGTTGTTTGATAACTGTCTTGATGAATAAAAGGAACAGGAACCATAGTTTCAATCCAGTAATTATTGCATTTTTTCACAGGACAAGATCCCATGGTGTAGTGTTCTAAAATCAGGACCAGTGTGGGCAATAACGGTGGCTGGTATAACGACTGACTGGGGACTCTACACGTTCCTCACTAATATTCCTACATACATGTACGAAGTACTCAGGTTCGACATGAAATCTGTAAGTATTCTTCAATGTTGTGATATCATAAAATATTTTGTAAAATGCACTGTGTGATCTGATGAATTGTCTTAATGCAAATGAAATCCTAGCGCAGTTCCGAGGATCCTCATGTCTACAATTTAGTAGCGACCATCTGTTTTGTTTTCAGAATGGTCTCTACTCGGCTCTTCCATTTCTTGGTATGTGGGCTATCATGAACATATCACCAATCATCGCAGACAAAATACGGTCCACAGGGTTACTCTCAACTGGTATAACAAGGAAACTGTTCACTAGTATAGGTAAAAATGAATTTGTTCCAACTCTCTACTACTTGTAATGGATCTAGTAGACAACAACAGCATATTACCCATTGTATTGATATGTTAACATTTTACCACCAATCTCATTTTGATTCTTAGGCTCATTTGGTGCAGCTGCATTCCTAGTTGGCCTTGCTTTTGTAACGTGCGAAAATCCCCTCACAGCAGTAACTTTACTGTCACTGGGAGTAACTATCAGTGGCAGTGCGTACACAGGGTTCTTTGTGAATCATATGGATATAGCGCCACAGTTTGCAGGAACCTTACTGGGGCTTACCAATGGAATAGCTGCTGCCACTGGATTCATTGCCCCATATACTGTAGCCGTTCTTACCACAAACGTAAGTCCTTCCATTCTTAATAATAGTCGGAGCGATATTAATCAGAAGCATTGAAATTTGAAGCCAAAGCGCTATGACCTTAATACAAGATTATTGATACCTCCGGGAATACGGTTATATTAAAGCTGTTCCGTATACGGTAGACATACCAAATATCTGCAAGTGTGATCGTCTCGGCGGTCTGTATAGACAACTCTAATACATTTGTGAGGTATCTGTACAGTGGTAGTTTATTGTCGTACTTCAGGTGGAAGTTACAGGTTCATCATACAAGTATAAAATCATGCCTGGTCGGGCTAACAAGTACCTTAAGTAATAAGTATCACCGCGTTTGGCACACCCTGGCAGAGGGTGCTCAATGGTTAGGTCACTCAACCGTGACTGTGGTCCACTTCGGTCACTTAATGTGATCGGCATTATGGATGGTTGGTGATTAGCTATTATTCGCCCAGGTCACTTAGTGCGTCTGGATTCTGGCTATGACAGGGGGCATGCATGCACAGGAATGACATCATATGACTGAGTTTACACAGGAAGTGATGTCATTCCTGCGCATGCACGTGCCCCCCCCCTTACCCCCCCCCCCCGACGTAGAACTCTCATTTTTCCTCTACTCATGTATATCGTACCAGGCAAATCTGAAGTCAAGTTGTCCATAAGAAGTTTTCATTTTATAAAAGGGGGAGGGCAAAGGGTAACCCATCCAGTTAACAGGCGATGACAACCAAATTATATCTTTCTTAGTACAATGTCCCACCATCTTGTCACAAGATGTGCGAGGCCACAGAAAGAACTTGGATAGAATAAAGGATTGAAACTTAAATTTGAACTGCTTTGAGTGATCAATTTTCTTTCTGAAAGTTCAACCCGAAGTAATATTGGGGAAAAAGTCATTTGATCTTCTGAAAGTTGAACCCGAAGTAATATTGGGGAAAAAGTCATTTGATCTTTTACAGTTCAACAGGGCGGATATGCAGATACTCAGTCCCGAGTCTTTCCATTATTTTGATTACAGAGGCACGCCTAGGTAAAATGTGTTACATTTCTTATTTCAAATTTTGTCACCAAAAGATTACTGTTACCTCGCTGCTATGAAAGTTAAAAGAATAATGATAGTGACAAAGATTTTCGAAGGGATATTCAAATTTATTTCCTGAAGGGATCTGAAACTCTTTCTTTCCTGAAGGTAAAGTAGACCTACTTATCATAAAGATGCCAAGGCATGTTCCACAAATCTTGCGGGTTCCTCAATTCAATCACTTAGCTGACTCTAAACGAGCCAGCAATAAAATTTAAAGTTTCTTTCATGTCAAAGAAGAAAGTCATGGCTCCAGTGGAGTTATTCCCTTTTTTCAGATTCAGAAAAGCTATTGCAAAATTCATAACACGAAAGTTTACAGCTCACAAAGAAATAGATCCTGAAAACGTATGTTTGATTGTATTTTTGGTTAATAAATCCTTGCTGTGACAGCATTTTAGCTATCATATTTATGATAATCAACTGTTTTTAAAGTTATTTTTCAGAGATAGTTATCTTTGTTTTCAGGTTGTTGCTTCAACAGGAGCATGTACACTGTTTGACTTGATTGCTCATTCTCTTGCTGAATCCGGAGGTACAGTTCTGTTGTGTTGGTATTGTTTTGTTTTCTTCACATCTCTCTATTGACCAGCTGAATAAATTACATTGATTAAATTGTTTAAGATTACTTTATGGTACTGGCACCGTGTTACTATGGAACTCCACCTGATTTGGACAGTCGAGCTGACGTTAAAAGTTGGATAGTCCAACGTTCTATCCAGGTAACTGTCTCTTATCATAGTTTTTCCATAAAAACCAACATGATTCAACACCCACAATGCACCTAATATTCATAAAAATAATGTAATTCAGATTGAATCTGGGGATATTGACATGCCGTTGCTTGAAAGGGAAATAGCTGAAGCAAAGACTCGGGTATTTATTTTTTACAATTTATGCTTTCCGATTTGAGATATTTCAAACCATTTTGACTGCTCTCTAATTTTCCGAATTGATAAGCACTTGACTAGTTATGCTATTCCATGACATATATCTGTGAATATTGGGACGAGGCAATTATTCAATGAATCCCAAGCATTACGATCACAAACATCTGTGACGATACTGTTTCCGTTTGATTTTCAGGGAATTAACATGAAGGGAATAGTCATTGTAAATCCGCACAATCCAACAGGAAAAGTACTTTCAGGACGATCAATAAAGGAAGTTCTAGATTTTGCTGATCGGTAATTTTAATAGCGTATGATTATTTATTCAGTTATTTAGAGGTGAGAGGTAGAGAAGGGTTCCTTATTAGAAACTGCTGTGAGGTAATACATTAGTAAAACAAAGTTTCTCCCAAAAATCTCGAATTAAACCTTCAAACAGGCATAACTTGCACGTCATAATGGACGAGATTTACGCACTTTCGATACATCAGGAGGACCAAGAGTTTAATTCAGTACTATCGCTGTCTAACATACCTAGGTCTGAAATGACACACCTTATATGGGGATTTAGCAAGGTATGACTTAGCCATGATCATTATCTCCAAAGTTATGATGACCCAGCTGGTTCCAAGAAATAACAAAAACCTTGAAAAGAAATTCCGCACACATAATCGGTTTAGCATTCTGACCTACATAGTATGAGTACAATTTAATAGTGAGCTCTGATAAAAGGTGCATTGTCAGTGTTTCCATCAAAGTGGTGTGAATAGCGGGTGCATGTGAGAAAATTTAGTGATTACTCTTGCAGGACTTTGGTCTTGCTGGATTACGATGTGGTGTGTTACATTCATGGAATCAGAGATTGATAGAGAGTCTAGAATATATTTTATACATGTGCGCAGTACCTGTAATTATACAAGATAAACTTACCGCTCTTCTGGATGATACTGGTAAGTCATTACCGACCACATACGTAATGCAAGGGAAGGTAATGTTTTTAGACGTGTTAGTCTGTTCTTCTGTTCACAGGGGGAGAGGGGTAGGGTGCGTCCTGTCCAGGAAGAGGGGGTAGGTTATGTCCTGACCAGGTCCTGTCTGGGGGAGGGAGGGGAGTGGGGGTATCCTAACCAAGTGACCATGCCCATCCCCCACCCTCCCCCTGGCTAGGTCTGGTCTGGGCAGGGGAGGGGAGAGAGGGTACCCTACCGAAGTCATCCTACCGTTCCCCTCCCCCACCCCCTTCTTTCTCCCCTCCCCTGGTTAGGTCTGATTTGGGGGAGGAGAGTGGAGGGAGAGGTACCCTAACCAAGGTCTGATTTGGGGGAGGAGAGTGGAGGGGGAGGTACCCTAACCAAGCGACCCTACCCCCCCCCTCCTCATCCTGGCTAGGTTTGATCTAGCATGACAAGGACGGAAGGATATGGTCGGTATTGCCTCGTAATGTTAATGCAAGGCTGTCTTGTTTTTAAACCATCAAACCTGATCGATTTCTTTCTTGTAATTAGTTATCAAAGGCTAACTTTCTTCAAAGAAACCAGATGGTTACATTTTTGTTCAATAACACTTTACAGAATGGCTGGACAATGTGTTTCTACCGCAATCAAAAAAACGACTTAATGAATCATATCAGTATTGTGTGAAGGAACTCCAAGAGTTAGATGTTCCGGTGTTCCCTGCCCAGGCTGGAGTATTTGTCTGGGTGAATTTTGACAGGGTATGTAAACACTTTTCAAGTGTTTTCTTATTTTGCCATGTAATGTATGTATTATAGCAAATTATGATCAAACTGTCAATCAGAACTATTGACACTAATCACAATCTAATTAAATTAATTGATTTTGGTGTTAGACAATGGCTAATTGGATAGAAGGAAATTATATTAAATGTATTTGAGGTGTCTACAAAGGTTTCACAAGTCATTTGTATGGATAATGCACATCATGTGTTCTGATTGTTACATTTTTAAAGATGTTTGACAGGACGTGTGTAGATCACTTTTCAGGAGAGAAATCTCACACCACATCCCACTACATTTTTACAAATCGATTTTTTTTGGTGGTTCGTTAGAGTCACCTTAATGGTTGGTTTGGTCTTTTTGCTCCAATTTTTTGGGTCTGTGGTGGGGACCTATGAATGTCCTTTGCCGTTCTGTGAATGTTCCTGGGGCAGTGCTTCTACTTGCATGTGGTGGGGACACCTCAACACTACATGCTGTAATCAAAGTTGTTTCAACTTTTTGCAATCCATGGAGGTGGGCATCCAAAAACCTAGTTTAGACTACCCTGGGATCCCTGACACCCCTTGCACCCATCACACCCCTTGCACCCTTTATACCCACCCTCACTCCTCTCCACCCCTTTGCACCTTTACTTACTCACAGATCATGGGGACCCAAGAACCTAGTTGACTGTCATCTAGTGAGGGGTGTGAGCCACCTGGTGAAACTTTCACTACCTGAATTTTGTGTGTGTCCCTATATTCTCTATTTGCATTTGAGCTTGAACTTGTGTTTGAGAGTTTTGGATACAGTCCAATGCTAATTCAACTGTATCCAAATTGCCCAGTCCTTTGGTAACCACAAACAGGTAACCCAGTCTATGCATAATTAGGACAAATCAGCCATTTTGAATTTCTTTATCTGTTTGCAAAAATAAATTAAAATATTTACATTTCTGGATACAGTCCAATGTTAATTCAACTGTATTTAATGAATATTTGGCTTGGTTGTGGGTTCTGAGTATTCTGGACAAAATACCTCAAACTCCTTGGACTCCTTTTAGCTTTATCTATTGACATTTTCTTCATCTTAATCTAATTTGAGTAATTTCATTTTAAAAGCTGCACAACAGCTTTAGAAACAAAAATGGCTGACAGGAACTTGCCATTCCCTGCAACTAATTAGTATGGACATATGTTTTAATGTAGTGTAAACATTTTTCTTTTTGGATCCCTGGTGGATGGTCGGGGGTGGGCAATATACCATGGGGTCTAAAAATGTCAAGTACTAATATATAAATGTCATAAAGACATTAGTGTTTGCATAAGACCTAAATTTAATGAAATAACTTAGTTTTAAACTCATTGGATACAGTCAAATTAACATTGGACTGTACCCAAATGGCAGCAGAAATATTACCGTTTATGTTTTGTATATAGTCCAATGTTAAGATGGCAGGATACAGTCCCAAAGGGTACAGTCATATTAGCATTGGACTGTATACAAAAACGTAAATATTTTGATTTCTAACTCAAAAACAAGCTCAAACGCAAACGCAAACAGAGCTTAACAAGAAGCCCATGGGCTTTATGCAGAGCTGTTGTGGCTTAATTATTTAAATTTTTTTCTTTGTAAGTATTAAAT